>CAEGAG010230148.1:0-13090 GCA_903067065.1 Brachyrhaphis terrabensis | reverse complement strand
TTGTCGTTAAAAGGAAATTTAATTACAACCAGCTGAAGAAAGAGACAAAAATAAAA
The DNA here is from genome assembly GCA_903067065.1 of Brachyrhaphis terrabensis. NCBI lineage: Eukaryota > Metazoa > Chordata > Actinopteri > Cyprinodontiformes > Poeciliidae > Brachyrhaphis > Brachyrhaphis terrabensis. The sequence continues at coordinate 13,034 of CAEGAG010230148.1, read as the reverse complement.
ACAATGCAAATGCAAACATTTGCATTGTTTGTGGAATGCAAACAATGCAGTAAAGATGCTTTATTTAATTACCAGATTCATTTTCTCATGGTAGCTGTGCTTAGGATAATTGATTCTATCTTAAGTGATGGCTTGCAGCAAAATGGCACCAACAGAAAAACTGACCATGATATCCTGTTCTATTGATGACAATTTGTATCTCAGCAGACTTTGATTGTATCTTTAAGAAATTGGGATACAAGGAGCAAGTTTGCCTCTAAAGGCATGACTTCTTCTTTCTACATTACACAACCTGTGATCCCACCAATGATATGTTTGTTAAAATGAGACGACATATGAAACTGACTTTTGGTTTTCCTGTACCACTGCACTAATCGCAGGTTTTGTTTGTGGAGAGCACTTTTTGCTGTGGCGTAGTTTGCTTTTTTTATGTCCTCCCCACCACAAACACAGTATCACACATGCTGCTGATGGATTGCTTTCTCACTCTCTCCCCCCCTCCTCACCCTCCGTTGCTCACAGCGTGAGCTCAGCGTCAGGTAGAGTGGCCTTTATCCTCTATGTCTTTCTCTCTCCAACATCTTCCCAGTTCACCACTTGCTTTAGCTTTCCACTTGAAGGGATAGAAAAAGCGCTGAGCACAAACAAACATGTCTTCCTCTCTGTCGTGCTGGCTGCCAGGACACATCAGCAGGCGGTGCTGTTGCATTTTGTATTTATGAGCAGTTAAGCTGTCCACTATATGGTAATATGTTACGGGGCTGTGCAAAAAATATTCATACATTTTGTCATGCTACAACCACAAACTTCAAGTCTTTTTTCAGAAGGTGGGAGAAAAATCATATTTTTAAACTGTTTTTTTGTTTGTTTTTTTTACACATAAAAAATCCCTTTACTCTGGCACCCCAAAATAAAATACAGTACAGCCAGTTACCTTCAGAAGTTGTCTCATTATAAAGTGTATATCTGTGTTTAATTTAATCTCAGTATATAATAAAGAGGTCTTTAGATGCCTCAGAACTTTGTTAGAAAACAGTCAGTATCAATTAACACAACGGACAAGTCAGAGATGATGTAAAAGTGTTTAAGCAGAGGTAAGTCCTAAACCAATATGCCGAACTTTGAACACCTCATCATCAAGCACTGTTCAAATCATCATTTGAAAATGGAAAGAGTGTGACACAGCGGTAAACCTACCAAGACGTGGCTGGGTAAGGAGAGATTAAATCAGAGAACCAGCCAAGTTGAGCTTCAGAGATCCACAGGGAGAATCATTAGTCAGGATAATTAGTCTTCCCAAATCCAACCATAATGGTGAGGTTGAACAAAGAAAGCCATTGTTACAAAAAACAATCCTACACAGCATTAGACTAAAATTAATAATTTGGCCTACAAGTTCCATAAGAGTTGAAGGGTGCAAAAAAAAATAAATAAATCCTGAGACCAGGGCAGAAGTCAGTCTATAAATGCGCAGAGCTAGTTGTCATGCCACAGAAGACTTACAGCTGTAGCTTCAACAATAGCTAGTCCTTCAAAGGTATTGACTTAGGGTGTATGAAAACAAATCCATGACACAATTTTCATGTTTATTTGTTTGAAAAACATGTCATTTTCCTCCCACATCGCAATAATATTAAACTTTTTGTTCGTCTACCCAATAAAATCCCACAAAAACATAATCAGAACTGTGGTTGGAATGTGAGAAAAATGTGAAAAAAGTTAAAGGGATGTGATTGTTCCAAGACTGTAAAATCTGAATCTGTGGGCCAGTTCCAAATCTATGGAAACTGTAGTTTAAAAAGTTTAAACGTGGTGCGACGCAGCCAGCATGCAGTGAAAGGTGTTGGTTTTTCCGCTCTTTATGTTTAAAGAAATGACAGCTCACACTCTTCCTGACTTCTGTGTCTAAAAATACAGCCATGAGTCTGAGCAACTGACCCCTCCTTTAAGTGGCAACAACAGAGACGGAGGGAAAAAGACTCTTAACAGAAAGCAGAGAAAGAGAAAGGAAGCTCTCGCTGCAACTATTGTTGATTATCACATACCTCAGCCACACAGAAAGTTTCCAATACCCTACTACAAAGCAGCGAGTTTTTCCATTGAATGTCGGCCACAGTACATGAGGCAGACAGAGAAAGGAAGTGAGCTCGGCGTCTGTCTTTAGACACAGGATGTGCTGGGGCCTGTGAGCTGAAATACCAACCTTTACTGTTTTACACGGTGAAAGAGTGACAGCCGCACCAGCGCTTGTGCACCGCCCACGTGTACACACACTGGATGCACATGCAGATATCAAAATCTGATCCAAAAGGCGATACTTCTGTTTTCTACTGTATCTGTAGAAATATGTGAAACCATGGACTGTAGCTCTAGGCTTTCATAATGTTATGGAATACATCCACTATTGAGGTTTTTTTTTTTGGGGGGGGGGTTCGGTTGTTTTGTAATTGAAATGACAATTTGACATATTTCTACATAGTCGCAGCTGTCACACTTTACACTGTCTGATCAACCTTCGTCCTTTCATTCACCTGATGTTGTGTCTCTTCTCATTTGTCTTCTCTTATCTGTTTGTCTTTTTTTTGTCCCCTTCTGTGTGATTGTTGTCTTGTCAAAAAAAAAAAAAAAAAAATCTCCCCTTAGAGGAAACTTCGCTGGGATATGTGAGCAGATCTGCTACAATCTTTCTTTTCTTGCCTTTGGCTAATCTGTAATGTTTCTGATGGTGTAGATATTTTGTAGTGTCAACATAACTGCATCACTGGGTGTTTATAACTGTGTTTCTGTTCCTCTGGAGATCAAAATCAACCAGTTAGTTTTTCAGACCTAATGTCTATGAGCGGTTAAGCAGAGACCAGTTTAAAAAAAAAAAAAAAAAAGAACACTTTCAATTTGTTTTGTTTAAAGGGCATATATCAGTTTTTTCTTTTCAGATGTACGTTGTAATTTTATTACTGAAAATAGAGAAATAACTAGAAAAGAAAAGGAAACGGCATGAAGGAAAAAAGCCAGTGTCGGAAACACGCTTGCTTAACAGTAATGGCATTTCATCTGAACTGCATTTGTAGAAGTAGCAAAGTCTCCGGCTCAAATTCTAGTTGTTAAAGTAAATATTTACATAGGTATATATCCATAAAGGTGAAGGAAGAGTCTAGAAGTATTATCTGAAAGAAGTAGCTTTGAGACGTAACAAGCCACCAGAATACAGAGGAATTTAACAACTCTGTGACGAACTTGATATGCATGAAATTTACCTTCATACACAATTTTAAATTTCAGAAAAATGCCTCATGATTTACTTATCAGCTTTGAAAAACAAAGAAAGTTAGTTGTAGATGATTTTCACATTACTTGTTGAAATATGGTGTTATATTCCCTTTAACATGACGTTTATTTATTTTATTCTCATAAATTATATTCAAAAGAATATTTTAGATGTCTTTTTAGTTGTAATGTTTTTTTTTAATCCATTATCACGGTCTCTGCTGAAACTGTGCACTCTGCGGTTTTCTGTTATTTTTATTTTTTAGTCCAGAAGTACTCGTGCAATTTTGTTTTGCTTTTCAAATTTTCTCTAACTACTACAGAAAAAAGATCTTTATTGATTTACTTTTTTATCTGCATGTAAATTCACCTGTGTGTGTGTGTGTGTGTGTGTGTGTGTACTTTTTGAATATGAATATACAGAGTGTGTGTGCACGCCTCTGTCTGAATTCTTCACGATTTCTGCACAAGTCTTAATTGCGCTTGCCTCCATTTGTGCTTGCACTCAAGTCTCTGTCCATCTTTCTTTCCGTTTTTGGCACTCTCACCCTCTGCCACCCCCGCTTTACTATTTGTTGCCGTGGTTACAGGGCAGCCCTGGCTTCTGCGCACCAGGCCCAACCCCTCCCCCAGACCCTCAGTGTTCTGGAGAGCACACCCCAAGTCAGGGGCATGCACACCATCATCAGGTAAAAGCTTAAGGAAAAATACCCTAATGGAAGATTCAGCAGAGTAAAGCCTCTGCTGTCAGAATAAACCTTGTAACTCTTATTTTTTTCACTTATCTCATTTAGAAACAAGGAAACCAGCCGCGATGAGTTCATCTTCTACTCAAAGAGGTTGATGCGCCTGTTGATTGAGCGAGCGCTCTCCTTTCTCCCCTCTCAGGTTAAATACATATAAATAAATCAATTTATGCTGCATGGAATCTGAGGTGTAGAATATAATAAGCATAAAGGCAGCCAACAATCAGCTCAGGACGCAGTGAGAGCAAAACATGTAGATGGCTTTGAAATGTGAACAATGTGAAAAGATAAAGACAAATGGAAAGATGAAGTGCTTGTGTTAGAAAGACATATGAAGCCTGAGATGACCTGCAACACAAGCATGGAAACTTAGAAACTCACCACAATGGAAAGTTTAAACCTTAATTCTGGGTTGCTGTGTGCATCTCTCACTCACTCACATGAGTTTCTATTGCCCCTTACTGTATCTGAATGTATGTTCTAGACGTCTGCAGTACAGTACACAGCATTCTGAACAGCTCTTTGTTTATACTGTGATGCTCTCCAATATTAACTCAGGTCCACATAGTGCAGACCCCCCAGGGAGAGGACTACGAAGGCAGGAGTTTCCATGGAAAGAGAGTGAGTGAGCTTCATTTAGCTTTCTTTCCAATAGTCACAGTTTAAAGCCACTGAAAATAATTTTCTTTTAATTTTAATTTTTTCCTCCAAAAGATTACAGGAGTGTCCATCCTGAGAGCTGGGGAGACCATGGAACCAGCCCTGAGGGCCGTCTGTAAAGACGTCCGCATCGGGAAGATCCTCATCCAGACCAACCAGGACACAGGGGAACCTGAGGTACAACGGTCACTACTGTAGCAACATCAGAGCTGTTACACACACATTACTATCTAAACATACTTTCCTTTGCAAGGATCTATTTAACTCAGAATCAGAAGACTTTATTTTTAATTCCTGCAAATTTGTCCTTGCAGTTGACCAGTTTGGGGAAACAAAATTGGAATAGAAATATAACTGGTCCTACAAATAATGAGCATAAATATAAATCTGAACTAATTTAAGAGTATAGTAATTGTGTAGTACTATAAAAATGTGCATGTTTATGCACTAAGCTTGTAAAATTTAAAGAAATTTTTAAAAATATTTTTTTAAGATTTGTTTTGCTTGTTTTTATAACTGTGTTTTCCATGTGATGATAATAAAAACACAAACCTGTTTCATAATAGTATATTATCAGTATAGTTTATTAATAGAGCTCACTGTTCTGTTAAATTTATTTCTTTATTTCATTACGTATTTATTTCTAGTAGATCTGTAGGTGTGTAACTTTTTAATACATATGGACACCAGGTTGATACTAGTGAGGAGAATGTAACAATCAATACTGCATCATTCAACAACACTACTAAGTCATGTTTTTCTTGAATTTTGAATAAAGTGTTTAAAACTGAAATTGTTTTGTTTTGTTTTGTTGAACCTTTCTGTTACTCAGTAAACATGATGTAAACCATTTTTAATGCCGTTTAAAACTTTACTTCACTGGACGAGTAATTAATATTAAACTGTTCCATGCAATTTTATGAATATACATGTTTCAATGAGCAGGTGTTGGAAGCGCTCCTGACTTTGACTTTTAGGAAGGTACAGGAGCCCCGAATATAGCAGCAGGTCAGTTATGTCACGTTTTTGGTATTGACCACACACATCCTGTCTGCACATTTTCAGCTCCATTACCTTCGTCTACCCAAAGACATCAGTGAGGACCACGTGATTCTGATGGACTGCACTGTGTCCACTGGGGCCGCTGCCATGATGGCTGTTCGAGTTCTGCTGGTGTTGATTGCTCCAAAAATGTTACCTTTTCTGCATTCATTAAGCTGTATTCGATATTTAACCTGTTTTTTTTATTATTATTATTATTATTTTCATTTTCAGGACCATGATGTTCAGGAGGACAAGATCCTGTTAGTTTCTTTGCTAATGGCGGAAATGGGAGTCCATTCAGTGGCCTACGCATTCCCACAGGTGAAAATCATCACCACAGCCGTGGACAAGAAGGTCAATGATGTTTTTCACATCATTCCTGGCATTGGTGAGTTCTGTTTGAATATTTAGTTTTCCTTTTTGATTCTCAGTTGTTAAGCTAAAAAAAAAGTGTGTCAAAGTCGGTTCATATGATCAAGGGAAAATTAGCCCATTCCAGTTTATAAAACGTCTTTTTATTCTGCGCAGGAAATTTTGGCGATCGGTATTTTGGAACGGATGCACCGCCTGACTGGAGCGACGAGGACTTAGACGAGCCCAGTTACTGATTGTTGCTCACGCTTTAAGGGTTCAGGCCTTTTGGTGGCAATCTGAAGACATGCTCCTCATCTTTCTCCTTCTGACTGGGGCCTGCATCCTTCAGGGATCAAACAGGAAAGACATGCAAAATANATCAGGAAACGGGAGATTGCAAATAGACTAACTTGTAAATTATTGCATTTAAAAATCAATTTTGAACACTGTTGAGTGACTTTGCTGTTATGAATCCAATATATTTTTTATTTGTACAGTTTGTTATAGAGCTAAAATATTTAAATTGTGACAATCTATTTAAAAAGTGCAGTTTTAAGATGTATATCTTGCCTTAAGTCATGGACGGTGTACGACACAATTGAATGTGAGCTTGCACACTTTTTAAAAAAAGAAACTGAAGCTTTTTGGGGTTTTTTCTTTTGTTTTTTTTACATTTTTTCACCACATGCCTCCTTCCTTGCAACTTTCAGAAAAGTAAAATCATAGCTCAACCCGTCTTGCTCAACTTCCATCGCCTTGAGGCTTTTCTGAAGGACCATTCAATCGGAAAATGTGTGGGTGTTTTTTTTTTTTTAGCTCTCTCATTCAACCTTTTCCTTCAACGTGGATGCTGACCTATCCAGCTGAAAAAGGATGTTGAAAACCGAAGTTCATTATACAGCTTTAAGTATGTACTTGTGGTGTATATTAATGCTGGATGTCTGTCATTTACATCTATTTTTACTATGTATGAAGCAGCTGAGCAAGGACGGGTGTGCATCTTTTTGTTGCTGTGGAAATGGGTCATCTGCATAAAGCAAACACTGATTAGGGGTTTGGTTTTAACCCAGTAGGTGGGATTGGTGATTTGAAAAGAGGGCAATGATGGTATAAAAATATCCACAATGTGCCGAATGTTTTGATTGGGAAGCTGTATTGAAAATAAGTGATGATCTATTTAAGTTGTTGTTCTTATTGCTATAAAATATTCAGTTTACCAGAACTGGGGTCACACTCTGCAATATTGACCCTCACCAGTTCTATAGTTCATATCTTGAAGGTCAAGTCGTTGAGACTGTAGTATTTTTTATAATTTACATTTTTGCAATATCGGTGTTTATTTGAAATGGAAATGTTAAAAAGAACGGTAAAATGATGTTTTTTTGAAAAGTGGAAAATACTGCATCATGTTAGGTGAACATATGTCATATGTGCTTATCTCTGCTCCTCCATTTTGCAACGTGTTACTCACCAATAAATCTTTCCTTACTGAAATCAAATGATTGCGTGCCATTTCATACACTTTGAACGTTTTCACATTTTATTATGCAATCACCACAAATGTCAATGTGTTTTATTTGCACTTTTTTGTGTCAAACCAAAATAAAGTATTGTGATGCTGATGGAAAATCATAATGTTTTTAAATTATTTTGCTAATTAAAAAAAATCTGAAAAGTGTGGTGCACATTTTTATTCAATGCTTGAAATGATGTGTGATGCTTGTATGCAAAACAACTGATTTCCATTCAGATTGGGTGGAAGGTGTATGTGAACATCAAGTTTTAAGTATTGATTTAAATCAGTAATAGAACTACAGATTTAAGCTATTCTTACATGAATATAATTTAATCTAAACTGTTCTACTGTAGCTCTGCTCCGGTCCTGCTGGAAGGTGAACCTCCACCCAAGTTTCAAATTTTTAGTCGTTTTTAACTTCTTTGTTTTTGTCAGAATTTCCCATCTTATCTCCATGTCCCTGCGTAAGACAATAATTTCTACAACACGATGCTGCCATTGTGATTATATTTTTAGGGTGATGAGCACCATTAGCTTTTCCGCCATACATGATGTTTTACATGTTGGCCAAAAGTTCAGTTTGGCTGATTCTTAGAAGAGCACCTTCTTGTAGACAGTTGATTGCTTGTGACTTTCTTTCGTTCTTACATAGAGGCCAGATTTGTTGAGTGTTCCTCTGAAATGTATGAACATATTCTCGCACGTTGGAAGTGGGTCTCTGTTACTATGAGCCTCACAGCTCCCTCCCTGATTCATGATCTCTTTGCCTTGCCAGTCAGCTGATGTGGGTAGGCGTTTGTGTCAAATATTCATTTTAGGATGATGGATTGAACACTCACCTATGAGATGATCAAGATGTTCTCCAACCCTGAGGGCTTTGCAGAACCATTATACTAAGATAAAATTTCACGCATTTAGAATATATTTACTGTTTGACCTCTGAAGGCAATTTGTTGCACTGGACTTTATTTAAGGGTGCCAGAGTAAAGGAGGCTGAATACAAATGCACACTGCACTTTCCAGAATTTTTTTTTTTTTTTAATTTCCATCCCCTTCACCACCGTGCACTACTCTGTCAACCTTTCACATAAAATTTCACCAAGAAAAAAAAAAACATCGTAGTTTATGTGACAAAAATGTGAAAAAGTTCAGTGAGTGTGAATGTATCTGAAAGCAGCTTCAGATAATAGTGCAGCAAAAACCGATTTCCCCGAGCCTCTCTACAAAAGGTCAATTTTGCTCTTGCATCACTTTTAGATGACAGATGCAAATGAAATGCACCTTAGCAAATGCAACAGACTTAATATTAAGCCGTTCAGCACAGGCGCACATTACCTGCGCTACAGAGGAAGAACAGGAAGGATATTGTGGTTGTCCTCTTCTCATGGAAAGTAACCTCAGTATCTTCCATTAGTTTCCATAATTATCGCCCTGACAGCTGTCGAGACGTCAGTCACCATAAAATATGATTGGCACACATCTCATGAGGCTGAGAGACAATTACAAACTGCTGNCTGCTGGGTGGGTATCGACAGGCACGAAGAATGATTTTTCTTTTAGAGGGGGAGCTGTGAGGGGGATGGAGAGCCGACATGCAAGAGATAAAAATATCAAACATTCAGCAGAAGCATTTTTTTTTTTTTTTCAAATTCAACACTTTTATGTGCAATTAAAAGACATTTTTTCCTGTTTTGATTGATGTGCTTTTATTCAAATGTTAATTCTTTGAATAATTTCACATAGAAATCTCTTTCTGTTTCTATTTAGTAAAAGAGATTGCTTGAAAAGAAAGCATGGTTTAAAAACAAAAAAGAAAAAGCTCTGCAAAACGCATGAAAACTATATGAATGAAGCTGTCAGTGGAAAGTTCAGCACCGGCACTGACAAACAGGAAGGTGGCGTGTCACTGTGTGTTTTGTTGCATCCCCATTGGTAGCACAGAGCATGATGAGGTCACAGCCTGCTGAAGACTACAGGAGTGGCCGTTAAAACTCAAGAGACCTGTGTTTCTTTTTTCATCTCACATCACACGGTTTCAGCCAGGTTGCTCCTCTGCTCTCTTTGTGTCTTTTGCTCTGCGCTTCACATGACGGTGTCTACCTGCCTTGTCATGAACTGTGGTGTGAGGAGCCTCAGGGTCTGCCATGTGGGTATGTAGCATGCTCTGAACAATTCCAAGGGTCTTAATTCAGGATTAGGCTTTGCGAAGGTGCCATGATTACTGCAATAGCAATGTGGGGAAATAACTATGTTTTATGGCTGCTATTTGTTTGGTTTAGTGTGCAATCAGGCTGTGAGGGTGTAAGGGTTGGACATGTGATGTAATCTAGGCCAACGGAGAGCAGCAGCTCAGTGCTCAGAGTTGAAAATGAATTATTCAGACAATGAAGTATTTCTGAATCACATGAAGAGGGTTTAGATTAGCGTGTTTGAGAGGGTAAAGTACTATCTTTCCCTTCTCACCCCCTCCTTCCCCCTTCGCCCTCTCTCTTTGTCTGCGCGTCTCGTCGTGCACTCTCCATCTGCATAGTTTAATATGAGAGTAGAATCTCTGAGAGACTGGACAGTCCTCATCAAGCCAGGCCAGGGTGATTTAGATGTTTCCAGTGAGAGATGCAGTTTGTCCATTACGCTCAGATGGCTGAGTGTTTAATTGCTCTGTGAGTGCAGGTCAGCAGGCAACAGAAAGACAAATGTGGTGCTGTGGTGCTTCAGAGACTGTGCATTAAGTTTTCTGAGATCGGATTTTAAAAACAGAAAGGCAAAAAAAAAGCCCATCACCTCTTATATCGTTTAATCGACCTTTATGATAGCGTTTAGGCTTTATAAGAGCATCTGACGTTAAAACTTAAAAACCACATCAATATATAAGCACAAAGACTCATTTACAGAAAATGAGCGAAGCAATTAAACAGAAAAAAAAGTGAAAAACAAAGACAGAATATCTTTTGATTGTATTTTCATTAGGAGTTTCCCACTTTTTTTTCCCAGTCTGGATGATGAATCTTCCCGCCAAAATCTCATGCATTCAGCTCAGGCCTGAAACATTTTATCATGTTGGACAGGTGAATTATTCTCACATCTACTGAAATTAGATAAATTTATCTAAAAGAAAACAAATAGGTGGTAGATAGTTTAGCAACATTTATAAAGCTAAGAAGATGCGCATTTATATGTTGTAATTATCCTTGTAGGCAGCTGGTCATAATAAGGTAGAAACTTCACCTCAAAAGTGAAGAAAATGTGTCGGAACCACTCTACATTTGCAAAGATGTAACTAAATCAGATTTATTTTTTTAAGGGCTACATATTTCCCATTTTTTCACCCGTTGGATTTTTTTTGTTTTGTTTTGTTTTTATGTTTGTCAGGAAATTTTGCCTTCGCCGTGGACTCAGCGAGCTGAGGCTCACGGAGCGGCCTGACCGAGACCAGCGGCCGCTCTTTGACTACTGAGTGGTTCTTTCCAGGACTGTCCAACCTGAGAATGGTGATTTCAGGCTCAATCTCAGGTTCGTCAGCCCATGAAACGCCAACTCTCCTCAGCACAGTGTATGAAGAAACCCCAAAAGAGAAAATTAAAAAAAAATCCACAAAGCTGTCCAGACTGAGTTAAAAGCCTGAAAGCTGAAGTTTTACTCATTGTAAGATTAGGTATTTTATTATATAGATTTCACTTTACTTTTTTAAGAAAATGCTTGTCAAATAATACATTTCTGCTATTCTATAAGTTGGGAATTGTAAGCTCCTAAGAAAAAAAGTGACAGTTACTGTTAACATCAATTCTTCTTCTAAAACAAAGAAAACAGCCATTTCCTCCTCTAAAATGCTGCTGCCTGTTAACCAGAAGAGGGAGCAATGTGCACATTAACCAAGGAGCAGTGAAGCATGCTGTCAGTCATAGTTAAATTCATGATAAAGTTTCCTTTGATTTTAATCTAGAAGACAATTACTATTATTCAGGGCTGATTTTTTCATGTCTAGAATGATAATTTCAGTCTCGAAACATAAAACTTGCATAGACTGTAAATATCAGAGCCCTCTCCTACCCGCTTAACAATTTCCCTCAGTGTTTAAGATTATGAGTAAGCACTCTCCCAACTTTTTCACTGATGTGAAAAAATTGCCTACAAATCAAAAAAAGTTGGTCAGACTCAACTATGTTTGTATAGAAGGACATTTTCAGTTATTGTGTGTTTTTCTGCAGATGGCTGTTTCAGATCAAGAGAGGACAATGATGCTTGAAAATTGTCTGACTTCAAACCCATCAAACTGGAAATCAGACTACACTTTACTATAATTAGGTTAAAATTGGAATGCATGGAAATGCATCTGAATCTATATACCGGTAACTGAACAACATTAATCTTTTGAGTACGTCTTTGAGGATGTAAATTGGACCTGTTTGTCCTGTAAACTGTCCTCAGGAGATATTTTCATTATAAATCGGCGCTGCTGAGTCAAACTCGATTGAATTGAGTGGAGTTGAGGTTCAGACAGTTACTATAAATTTTGGATCGTATTTATTTCATGCATATGTAAATTTATTTGACTTGAAGCAACGCATGTATGGTTAGATTTTCAATGTTCTATGCTGCAAAAGAAATTTATCTTTGAGATCCATCCATCTTTTACCCAACACGAGGTCAGAGAAATGTTTCAGTAATAAATTACTGCTTTTTTGCTTGAGTTGTGCACAAAACTCCCAAAACAAAATGTCTTCCATTTAGCATGTTGTAGATATGGAAACCCATGACGATTTATTTCTAAATTCAATAAATAACCAATGATATAACAATGGATATTTGTGTCTGTGGTTTCTGTCATTCACTTAAAAGTATCTGTAAGTCATTTTCTGAAACAGGAGATATAATACAGCGTTTTGCGCTATAGCTTAGCACATGTGCGTCATGTACATTTCTGTCTCTCTTTTTCTTTTTTTTTTTTTTTTTTTACAATTCAGCGCAATCAATAAACTGATGCTTTCGGTTTTTTTCTCCCCAGATAAGAAATCTCAAAAGAGGCTGTATGAATATACTTTTTAGTGTAAAAATAAACCAGTTATTTTACTGGTAATAATTCAGTAAAAAAGAATTACATACAAAATGAAACTGATTGCTTTTATTATTTCCAATAAGATCATTCTCTACTTTTGGTATGGGGATTTTAATATCTGTCTTATTCACAGCTATGCAATAAAGAAATAGTTTTACTTCTCTGTTTTACTAAGTTACAAATAGAGCAGAGTTTAATTTATGATATCATGGCTAGGACTCTGAAACTGGTGAACATTGGTCAATAATCAAAGAGCAACACTGGGCTGCTCTCTTTGTTCCACTGAGTCTTTAGTGTGTTTTACTGTGATTGTACTACAATTTAATGAATTCACAGAAACTCCGAATTTAATTTATAAGCCTCCATTCTGAGAAAAGTTGCTGCAAACAAAAAGGAA
>CAEGAG010230147.1:0-48494 GCA_903067065.1 Brachyrhaphis terrabensis | reverse complement strand
GTCCTTGATATATGAGAGTAAAGCTGAAAAGCCTGGTTTAATTTTGTGTAAATGAAAGAAAAACAAAAAAAAATGGTGAAAAAAAAATGGTTCCACCATTTTCAAACAAGCTATTTCCTTGATTCCTTAAATCTCATAAACTTTTCGACAAAACGATTACTTTGATAGATTCTCTTAGCTCAGAAATCATGTGGACAACTGATTCTGAATAAGAAAGTCGTGCTTCAAAACCTATAGAGCAAATGCATCTCAACCAATCACAAAAACTCATTTCTCCTTTTGGTTTGTGTCGAGCTGTGAAGCAGAAGAGATATGGTTCTCCAAATCATTTCCCTTTGGCCTCCTGGCAATGTCTTTTGTGTGACTTCCAGTTTGGTTCATTAATTTTGTGAGTTAATCTAGATATTCTCTCACTGATAGACCTTCAGCTCCAAGAGCTGCTCCATGGCAACAGCAAAACACATGCTATGCTGTTAAAAGGCTGAAGGTTAACAACAAAACTATCAGGTAAGCTAAAAGTAATGAACATAATGTTGTGTTTTGTGTTTACTCTATTTCTCCAATTTTTTTAATACTTCCACAATGAAGTATAAAAAAGTTTAACAAGATATTTTTAACTAGCAAGGCTAAAGCATCTGATTTAATATTTGAGTTTTGTGTTTTTACTTATCTTGTCATATATATATTACGATGAATGTTGATGATTATGTTAATCGAAATACAATAAAACTCTGCAGCTCTGAAGCTAATGAAAAGCCCACTTTTTAGCAGATGTTTAACACCCACCGACTACATTACCTCATTGCCAGTTTGAGAATACTTCAGGGATCATGTTTTATGCAGCGTTTGGTTTTTATTTATTTGTAAATGTTTTCTATTAGTAAAGCATTTCTGTTGAAAGTGCTTATAGTATTTCAAATGAGGTTTCTTTTCGAGCCCAGAGAGGGGAAAACGGCTTGTTCTTTGTATTTATAAGAAATGTTGCCGCTTTCAGAGCCTCTGGGGAGCTTTAATTCCAATAAAGAGCTTTTTTTTTTTGTTGGAACAAATGCAGTAGTAGTACTGAATGGATCGCCTTAATTGCTCCCATAAGCAGGGTGCCACAGATCTAAATGTTCATTGTTAGTATGTAGGCCAAATCATCAGGCTACACTACAGTAACTAACTTCTTGTTATTTTCACATTGTACTTTGAACCTCACCAGTGGACTTGCCCTCTGTTTAACCCTGAGCGCCTCATCTGCAACTTTCAAATCTGTTGAGCTACAATACAGATACATTTTTTTTTTTCTAATTTTCTCCCGCTGGTTGATGTTCACTATGATTATGCACAACAATATTTACACAAGACATGGCTATTGAATTCAATATGCTAAGCCATTAGCAGAACCGCATTGCATTAATTTCAGGAAGCATTTAATGAACCGTGGATGACAAAAATGAAAATTAATAATGAAATTATGGAAGGAGCACAGCCAGGAAACAATTAGTGCTTTTCCAGAGCGTGGGAGAAACTAGGCAATTCCTTAATAACAACGCCACAAAACTTTGGAAGAGGAGGTTCAGTAAGCACACCGCCAAGAGATTAATCATCCAAACCAACAACCAGGAAACCATGTAGCCTCGCTGCTAAAAATATCGTAAATTAAACAGATGTTGCTGAAGCCCCGACACATAAAGAGGAATCATCTTTGAAAAAGCATAAGCAGGGTCTACAAAAAATAAATACTTTTTTTAATGTATTTGCATCCAAATATCAAGGACAGCGTAAAATGTTCATTGACAAAAGAAAAGTGCTGTGCTACACTGTTTAAGTAAAACAAGGATTAAAAACATTTGCATCAAGGTTGTGCTGTTTTTTAATAATTTTTAAGACACTTTATTCAACTCTACTTGTCATTCCGTACACTCTCATTTGCTACTAGTTGTATGCATGTGGAGTTCTGTTGCTGCTGAGTACTGGGAGACTAGGTCACATGCTATCTGCTGCAAAAAACAACAACAAACAGACAATTGCTTGCATTTTAATTGGTTGGAGTGCACTGGAAGGAGTTTGCACAGGGCACCATACCTGCAACAAACACAACAGTATGTATATTTATAGTTCAAGCTTACAAAGTTAATCATAGTGATTAATCATGATTAATCACAGCGCTAGAGTGTGATTATCTGAGTAAATTTTTAATCGATTGACAGCACACATTTTTTTTTTTATCTATCCATCCTCTGAGCAACACAAAGTGAAAGCAACTTGGATTTCATCAGCTTTCCACTATAGTAATTCATAGTTTAAAATTTATTTGATGTTATTTTATATCATATCAGTTTTAATCATAATTTACTCAATGGTTCTACTCCACTCTATTTGGCTTTCCAGAGGCTTTTAGGTTGAGAAACTTAATCATGTCTTCTTTTTTCACGAGTCCAAAGCAACACCACTGTTCTATAGCTTTTAGTCCACATTTATATATAATCCCCCTTTATTACTTAATTTGTACATTGTTGTATTTCACACCAGTGTACCATCTGGCAATCTCATAATGCACTGACTTTTAAAAAGCTATAATTTAGATGAATGATTGAGAGGCTCACAGCCATGGAGAGCTCTTTTTCTCCAACAGCCTTTTGAAATCCAGTCAAGCAAAATCTCAGTTAATTAGAGGTGAACAAAGAGGAGGTAGTGACGGAATAACCCAGAGGTTGGCAGTGTATTTCTGCTTCTGGAAGAAACCATAACCTGTTGTGGGTGGCAATGCTTCAGCACTAAAAAACAACATGATGGTGTTGGAAAAGTAGATAATGTCTTGGATCATGAAATCAAATGCAAATTCATGCAGTTTCTTTCTTAGATTGTTCACTAACAAGTTTTTACTTTTAGCCAATTTAGAGCTTATCAGAAAATGACTACAACAAGGCATTTGTCTAAAAAACTAGGTATTTTCACCTTGAACATCAAAGCTATATTCATACATTATCAGTTCAACTTGTTTTCTTTCTACCTATCTCCATCTTTTACTCGTTTAAAATGATGCAATTTCCACATTTTTCTTTTTTAAAACAAATAGGTCCTCCAAAAGTAAGCGATATCTGCTGCTTTTCTGTGTGTACAGGTTGCTTAGATATCCGCCATATGTCCCTTCTTCTGCCCTTTCTTCCTGCAACTTTATAGAGTTGCCATAGAAATAATTAATGAGGTGCCTGATTGCATTTTCAGTGCACCACTTAGCTCATCCAGATGCAACGAACGACAACTATTCAAGTGTTGACTGAGCCTGGATTTCAGGAAGCACCGCTGTTTTTTCAAACTGACGTGAGTGACATGGATGAGTTCTCAAACTCCAGTGACCCACTTCAGCCATACCTGCCCATGCCATAATTCTCTACCTAGTTTCACAGATGACAGATTCATATGATTCGGAGCCCGGTGCTATCTTCTTGTTCCTTTTAAAGATACCTGATCCCATTCTTCTGTTTGGTTTCTTATTTCCAAAGAAGAAAACCAAGAACCTTAAAAAATATATGTTTAAAATTTAGTTTGGTGGATTATTTTGTTCAGGGTTGTTCTGGTTTGTTCCATTTTTCTTAAGCCTATATTAAATTTATGCCTTTTGCACCAACATCATTATGGAGTTCATAATATGTGCTCATATTAACACTGTACCAGAAGTTAATACGATGAGCATGTCTTTTGGGTACATTGCATCAGATGTAAAATTATTAATGCATTGGCTTGTTGTCCAAATCAATAATCAAGTTATTGATTTGGTGAACTTTATTCCTTTCAGGTAAACTAATATGTTGTTTACATCAGATTCATTCGAAACGACACAACACAACAAAAGCCACAGCAGGAACATTTTAGCATAACTTTAACAACTAAGTTGTGTCTGTTGGTAGTCGTATGGCTGCTTCTGTTTTTCGATTTTTCATTTTAATTTTTGTTGCTTAAGCCCCTGTAATCCGAAACAAACTTCCAGAAAACTGCAAGGATGCTGAAACAATGAGTTCCTTCAAATCAGGGCTAGAGTTGACGTTGATTATTAATAAGTGGAACAGTGATTAATATGCCTGATACATATTTGATGATGATTATTTTTTTATGATTTAGATGATGACATCTTACAAATTATGTTTTTATTATGTAAAGCACGATCAACTGCCTTCTTGCTAAAGTACAAATCAGCTTGACTTGACTAAACACACTTTTAACTCAAGATAAATGCAAACAATATGAGTTTATAGTGATACCAATATTTAAAAAAAAAAAAAACTAAATAATGAAAGCGCAGTAGTAAAATAGATAAAGCTATTATTTCAATGTTGTAATACAGTCTGGAACCTTCCATTCAGAAAAATCACTAAAGCCTTTATTGAGATATTTTCAAGGCACACAAAGGAGTAAAACTGACATTTTCTAACTGTGTTCCACTTTTGAGACCTGCATGGGACTGTCAAATTAAAACACATCGCTCTTTTAAAAAAGTCACTCCATTTCATACCCTTGATGCAAACAGACAAGCTGTTCCAATGGAATTACTGCTCAAATGTCAAAGATGATAGTGTTTCCTCCACATAAATGGAAACATTACTGTTGGCTTTAAGGGGAATGAATTGTCAAAGTGACTGCTTGGGTGTATTGCTCTGAATCTCATCAAATGCTTGGCACTGCTCGCCTTCTGTTAAGGAGACGGGCTGTAAAGCAAAGCATTTTTGAAACGCATTACAAAGTGAAACCATCGGCTCGGTGTCTCCTTTGTCTTCGGAACTATAAAAAAAAAAAAAAAAAAAGAGAGAGAAGAAACAGAACTGGGCAACCTGAACTCCGAAGCAAACTTTCACCTACAGTTTAACTTTGAAGCAGAGGACATTTATCACAATCAACATCTCCAGTCCTCCACTACTTATTCACACATTATTTTAATTAGGAATTTATGAAAGGTCATTCCTCTTTCTCTGCTGTGTAAGAAAGTGCACTCCAAACATGAAAGGACTAAAACAAATCACATTTATTCTCTCAGTTATTGAAATTCACACTGTCATGAGAGGCCTGAAAAGGTGTTCAGCATCTTTCTGTAATTTTGGACTCTACACAGTCTCTTCTGTTCCCACAAAGTACTCACCATAAGTTATTCTTTTCGATTATAGTACATACACATAAATATAGAATAATGATGAATTCAATATCTTGTAGTGGATAAGTGAGGTATTAAGGCATAGGGTAACAACAACAAGGAAAAAAACAACAATAATTATTACATAATTTCCCCTGGTAAAGGTGTTAAGTTCACGTTTCCCACAGTTTCAACTTTTTTAAAACTTCGAAATAGATCCTGCAGATACATGAAGGTTCATGAGAAAAAGCTATTTTTTTGTTGCTATTTCCTAACTCTTGAAGAGCAACACACATTGGTCTGAGTCAGATGGCATGCTCCTTTGTATTTCCACTTTCAATGACTTGCTAAGCGAAATCAACACTGAAGTATAAATTAACTTATATAAATAATATGAGTTTTGTATTAGATTACTGAAATAAATTGACTTGTCAATACTATTCTATTTTTCAAGATGCATTTACATGTTTAACAGTATCATGAGATCCGAATTAAGTATATTTGATGTTAGGTTCTATTATCAACAGAATTGATTTTGTGATTGTCAAAGCTGGTTTCATTTAGGCATTAGCAGCGTTAGCAAGGCCAGGAGAACAATAGTAATATTATTAAATGCTTTCATTTCATTTGAACTTACTAATGTGATTTGATACTGTTATTACTGGCTTTTATATTCCTGGTGATAGTGTTGTTCTGCTTCTTCCTTATTAACAATTTTTGTAATGGTCCAAACCATTGATGCCTAATAGGGCAATCTGCAGATACCAGCAAGAAAAAATAAGAGCTGATGTGCCAACTGTGCATGGTAAATTTATTGCTCATTCCACTCCAAAGACAACAGTACGCACAGGCATTAGATTTGAGCACAGCTGTAAAAGTACTGCCTGGCTGTGGTAAGGACATCATTATTGCAGAGTCCTGGGCTCCATTTCTGATTAGCCTGGTGCTTGACATGTCGAGATGAAGTATGGCTTTCGGAAACTGTAGTGTTTCCTTGAGAGATGTACCAATAACTCACAAGATCTTTTGTTGGATTTCTGACTTGGTGTGCTCCAACCCATCTCAGGAAAAAAGCTGGCTATATGTTTTTCTTGCTTTTCAAAACACACTCCTGTAGACTCTGTGAGAATCTATAACAACAATATAATATGCTACATAAGAAAAAGGTTAGGGATTTGTGCTTGATGTAAATGCTGACATTTCAGCATGATTTTAATGATGCTTCAATTGAACATTTTACCTTAACAGGAAAAGTTAAAAGGATCATATAATCTCGTTCTATGTGATTTTCCTTTTCATGCCACAATAAAATCTAAAATGAGTACTTGATAACACTTTATTTGAAGGGCTGTGCATAAGACTGACATGACATTATCATAAACATGACAAAACACCTTTCATGAATATGAAGAAGTCTTCATGAATGTTTATGACTGTTGTCATGAAGTGCCATTGACAGTTTCAATGGACTTTTAATCTAAATCTTAACGGGACTTGGCATTAAAAATTTTTTGAAATGTATTTTACCAAATAATGAAAAGTTGACACTTTAAGTGGACTTAGCTAAACTTTTAGTGTAACTTTGCATTAACAGTGTCATTATTTACCGAATGACAACAGTCCTCAACATTCAAGAAGAATCATTCATCTTCCTGACAGGTGTAATGTCAGTCTTATTCACACCCCTTCAAATACAGTGTTACTGAATATTGTTTCAGCAACATTAAGGAACAAACCTGAGCTGTATGATTAAATTAAGAACTCCCTGTTATTTGCATAGAAATACTAAATAAAAGCATCACCATTTATCTCACAAGTAACGAGGGTTGGGGGGTTTGGGGTGGGAGGGACACCGAGGTCCCATTAATGGCTATTACAACTAAAGAGCAGAGGACCCAATGTAAGAACCTTCAGGTACAGTTTTACTTCCAACAACTAAAAACCATGCAGTCTAAGCATTACAACTGCTCTCTATTAATCAGTTGTAATGTTCTTGATTTCATTGCATTAGCAGGATATTTTAGCTTTTATAACTTGCAGATCAAATTTGCCAAAAATTAATATATATATATTTTCGGGTTGAGAAACATGACTTACAGTGTCAGAGTTTCAGTGTTGGGTAGCATAAAACCACAAGCAGATAATTTATAAAAAGAAACAATGATAATGAGGTAGAAAACACAATGCAATCAACTGCTTTGAAAAGAAGAAACAGTTATGTGAGGCAAAAATTAGGTGACACTGAGTTATGCTCTGTGATATGGATGGAAAGCAAGACAGTTTCTTTTGTCTGAAGATTGCAAGATGAGCAGAATTGAATGATTTTGTTAGAGGGTTCAAAGTTGGGTTACAGGCTTCAAAGGCTTCAGGCAAAAATGTTGTTTGTAGTTCTATTCTTTGAATGGAAACGCTGATTAACTTGACATCTGAATTTATATATTTAGGAAAAATGCATTGGTTTGTTGTCTATGGAAAAACAACAACATGGTGTGTCATAGGCTAAGTGAATTATATGCTATCAGAGGAGATGATCAGCCAAGACGTGTCTGACAATACAGAGGGAAATGGTATTATTGTGTTGCATGAATCTATCATCAAAAGGAGGATGGGAAATGAAATGAATCACATCAAATGACCTTTGAAGGTACATGACTAAGCCACATCACATCCAGAGAAAAATATTAAAAACGATACCATGGTAAAATTCAGTCAAAAAGCAATCACATTACACAAACCAACTAGAATTTCCCAATATTCGCCAGAAATCTCACTGAAAATCCACATCCACTCACCTTCCTCAGATGTGCCTATATTTTCTGACAATATGGACAGCTATATGACTATTTCCTTACACAAACGCCCACCATTAGTGGTCAAGGATTAGGAAATGATTGATGTGTCATGTCTAGATCTTATTTGAGGATTCTTGCCTAACATGAGCCATTAGACAGAATCTCAGGCGCAGTCAAATACTGATGTAACATCACTCACCTGTAACTTGAAGACCCCTTTTGAAGACCCTTAATCTGGCAATCAAATTGAGGGTTATCCCGCTTCGCTGCTCTCCGTGTAACTCAGTCAAGGACTTTGTCCAGTTATGTGAGAACTGTGAAGGAAGGCTCTGCTTAATATCTTCTCATTAGTCGCATTGAGAATCCACAGACAGAGGCAGCACACCGTCTGCTGACACCCAATCAAATGCTTATTCATATCAAATGTCAAATCAAGGCTCAGAATTTGGTTTCCTCATCCTTTTAATATTATTATGGTCAGACTTGTCTCTGGCTCAAACAAGTGAATCCTCTTCATGTTGGACCTTTGCCGTCTTTACCACTCTCAAAATGAGGTCATATTCTCCTCAATAAAAAAGAAATGAATAATATTATCTGCCAATATTAGACTTGTCTCATTTGGAGAGTTGATGGGGGTGAAGGAGGAAGGAAAAAAAAATAAAAAATCAACTCAAAGACATTTTTCAGCTCTTGGCTTGTTTGGAGCAAACTAAACAAAGCTATTTCTCATTAGGCTACTGTGTGCTTGAAACAGATTTCTTTTCAACACATTAAAGAAACACTTGAATTTAACAAAGACCCATGCTCAAACAAATAATCATAAAAACGTAGCTTGGAGTGAGACATTGAGGTCGAAAGGACGTAAAGCGCCTTGGAAAAGTGTGATTACCCATCGGCCATCTTGCACATTAAAACAGCAAACTTCACAGTGTTTTAAGGAGATTTTCCATGAAGAACAAAGTAGTGCATAACTGTGAAGTGTGGAGTATATTTGTATTTAACTATTGATAATGGTGCTTACTTAGATACTTTGCAAAATACTTCTTGCTCAGTCAGATCAGATGGAGAGCATCTGTGAAAGTCAATTTTCAAGTCTTGCAACAGATTCCTAATTGAATTTGGTTCTGGACCCTCACCAGGCCATTTTAATTAAAGGGCTTCGATCTAAGATATCAGCTCTCTCTGTATGTTTAAGGAAATTGGCCTTCCTCTGCTCTAATGTTTGTCTTCTGCAGGCTACAACAGGTTTTACTCCAGGATTGCTCATAATGTAGCTCCATCCATCACTCCACTAACTCTAACCAGCTTCCCTAAGCATGATGCTGTTCCTTCATCTTCCATGATGCTCAGAAATGTTTTCCAACAAACTTCTAAGACTTTCACAGAACAGGTGGATTTATAATGAAACTAAGTTACTTCTCAACTACTGCAAGTTTTGGATATGAGGCAATGAGCTGTAACTGGTTCTAATAGACGTAATTCAAGTCATTTTCTCCTTGATAAAGAGTGTATATCAAACACCAGCTGCCACGCAGTGTCATTTTATCTGTTATGCTGACTCGACTGATCTCTCCCTCAGATCCCCCGATGAGAAGGAATGGCCGGGTAGCAGAACGGACTGGGTGCATTCGTTGCCACCATTATCATTCGAGTACAGCACTGCTGAGTCTGGAGCTCTGTTCCCCTGCTTGGATGGGAAATGACCTGCCTGAAGTTTGCCTGGCACTTTCCTGTGCTCCACCTAACTTCCCAGAATGCTCATGATAGAACAACATCTATCACGATCTTTGAACTTTCTGGATGGAATCTTTAAAAGTCTCCCGGAAGTGTTCAGCAACACAGCTGCACTGCATTTTTACCTGTTGTGTCTGATCCATGATGCTCTCAAGAAACACAGCAGGAAGTCGGTGGAGAAAGTCTCCAATACCATCTGCTCCTGGCTGCCAAACTGGCTTGGGCCTTTGTGGCAGATAAAAGGAAGTTATCACGGAAAGTTGTCTTGGGCATCGTGCCTGTTCGTGATGCAGTGTTTCTGGCAAGGCCTTTAACTTAAGCAAGCTTTGGGGAAAACATCCTCTCTGCTGGAGGAAAAGTTCAAGTAAATGTGTGAAAGCAATCAGAGGTTTGGTAATTGTCAACATCAGCAGTCTCAAACGCCTCGCCTACATGCCAAGAGTCTTTAAGAATAAATACACGTGACAGTTTCTACATTTAAGGGAAAAGTGGGGCTTCCCAAAAGGCTTTGATTGTGGTTAGTGTGGGCCAAATCCATATTTATAAGTGACAGCCAGGCAACATTCTTTGCCCTCAGCAGGCTGTGCAAAGCACTAAATTGAATTCTGCCACGCAGCTCTCGCTGACAGAATGCTGAATAAGTGAGAGGATCTGTATTTTAGAGAAATGCATGACTGGTGGCCCGCATACACATCAGAATAAAAGCGATATGTTGGGTGGGGAACCCTCGTGCTATTTGACAGACACTGCAGCTGCACAATAGAAACCTTTTTAAAACCTGGACATGACAAAGAAACGGTTTTTCACTTCAGTCGGTTCAAGTTTCAGATTTACAATTAATTTAGTCTTGAAGCTGTTGACTTGGGACCATTGTAAAAAAAGTGCTGGCAGGCATCCAACAAGGATTAGTGTAATGTGAATAAATACTTTATTTAACCCACTTACTAATTTAGTCCAAACTTCACAGATTGAATTCCTTGTACCATGTGCAAGATAAATGAACAATTCCTTTGGGCTTTCTGTGTACTGGCCGTCTCTGAATTAAACTCTGAAACCATATTGCATAATGAATTGTTCTACATAATTAATACCTGCCCCTCATAATTTATTAAGTGTGACAGAAAAAACATGCTAAATGAGCAGAAATTATAACAAGAAAGAATCTTCTTTCTTTTTTTCTGTTTGTTTGTTTTTTTGCATTGAAGAAAGAAGTGCATTGTTTCTGGCATAATTGCAAATCTCTTGACAGTTTTTCAGGTCTATTACACAGTTTGCATGACCTCAACGGAATTTTATTTGTTCTAACAGTTGTGCAGATTTCATTACAAGAATTCACAGTGTGTGCTTTGATTGGAACACAGTGCAAGAATCTAAATAATGTAAGTGTGTAAAAACAATGGTTAAAATTCAAAGGATGAGTCTGGCAGTGGATTGGCCTGTTTCGGACCAAGCTTTTTAATGAGGGAACCAAGCCAATGTAAAACATTTACATGGATGGATGGATGAAAAAAGAGTTTGTCACAGAATGTTTTTTACTTTCCACAAATTCAAACTTTTACATACCCTAAAATAAATATGCTCTTAGACACTAAATAAAGCACATTGAATGATGTCATGGCTCTCCATGCATTTGATTGGGTTATTCACAACATTTGAGTTAATAGGAGAGACATCCGTGGCTGTACTTTAAGGCAACACTTCAAACATGCTGCTTCTGTTTGTGACATCTTAAGTAAAGTCTAAGGAAATGAATAAAGATAGCACAAAATTGAGCCATTCAGGCAGCCATGAAAAGGTCAAATAAGGGTTGCATTTGGGCACAACAAAAAAATAAATAAAAAATCGGATTTGTGACACATTTGCCTGCTGTGTGAAAGTATCCTTAGGCAACACAGGTAGCACACATAGAGTTTGACATAAATACACAAAGGATCTGTAAATAGGAAAGGGAAAAAAAAGTCTGGAACTAACAAAGCCTAAGAGGAAAACAAATGTTCTAGACTCATGTCAGGAAGGAAAATGTTTTTGTATTTTCTTTTTTGCAGTGTATTTGAATACCTGGTTTAAGCTGTTAATCAGAATCAACAATGCCTAATTTCTAAATCTGTTAAAAAGAAAGTTCAACAACCGAACAAGTATTCTCTCTCAGTGGAAAAACACTCAACACACCCGTTCTCTATTTGCAGTAACATTATGATTTGTGTTGAGGTGCACTTAACTTGTCTTTCCTGCCCCATCATTAACTTGGGGTGTGTTTGTGTCTGTTTTGCTCCACTCTGTATTTTGGCACATTCAGACACTCTGAAGCCATAATTCTGTGTGGAGAAATTAGTCTCCTATCTTGGCTCTATGGCCGGGTTTCGGGAGTGCCATCAGTAGCCCGCAGCCATTCGCATTTACTAACCGGCTACAATAACAGCGCTTTATTAATTTAATAGGCTGCAGAGTGCAAAAGCACTGCAGATACTTAATGAAAATGACTGGCCCGATGTTTAAAAATGGTCACTATTGTCCATTTGTTGGTTTTGTCTAACAAAAGGTGTCATGATGCAAGTTGTTCATTGCATTCAAAACAGTAATTCTTGGTCAACTAAATTTAAAAGCTCATAAAAGTGCGTTCACATATTGAAAGAGCTATTGTAGAGTTTTATAGAGTATTGTTTACTGCAGCAAAAGCTTACCCAGCAATTCAAGCAGAATAAAACAACATTTCAGTGATATGACATAGACAGATGGTTGACAATTAGCATAAACAGTATCATGCAATTACATTTAAACACTTTTCATATCTCCACTTGCCTCCCTATTAAAGATGTCCACACAGGTATCTACAGTTTTATTTTCTCTTGTCAAAATGTCATGTTGTATGAATGGCACTCTTTATTTTCTGAAACATGTCTCGGCTTTGTTTCACAGCTTTTCTTTTCATCCTGTAAATACAATTACGGAGTGGCAGCAGTGATTGGCAGGAATAGCATTAGTGACTGCAAACAAAAGAAGAGCTATTCATGTAGGAACACCCACAGAACTTGGGAAAACTCAGAGGCTGATGTGTCAGCCTTCTTGATATGGATGATGGAACTTTGAAAGAAGTCGACTCTTTTGGGAAAAAAAGAAGAAGAAAAAAGGAAACATCTGAAAGACATGAAGGGCACAATTGTCTTTAATCGCATTTGAGTTTGTTTTATCTGGTAAGGGTAAAGGCTTTGTCTGTGTGGCTGCGGGAGTTCTCTCCCGCACTGCAAAATGAACTCAGTCAGTGTATCAAAGCTTTTTTAGATTGAGCGTGCTTGTTGTGTTCAGATTATTTCTCTATGTGGCTCCAATAATAAACTTAATAACTAGAAAGTATTCTATGTAGAACATAAAAGGACTTGTAAATGAAGATGCTTCTTAGAAGCTGAACTGGAGGATGTTAAGGCAGGTTAGGATTCCTGCTGCTGCGTTTTTCATCAATAAGCCAATTATTCAGAATATCTGAACATTTTACATGCGCATACAATTATTTTTCAGATTTTGTCTCATTGCAACCACAAACCTACATCCATTTTTTTGTATATTTATGGGATAAACTTACATAAACTTGCATTATTGTGAACTGAAGGGAAAATTCTATGTTTCAGAAAGAAGGTGAAGTGTATTGTATAAATATTTATCACTTTTTACTTCATCTCTGAATAAAACCTAGCTCACCCGATGTCACCTACACATTACATGCGATCTATATTCAAGTAATTCATATATAGCTTAAAAATAGCTATTTTTTAAAAGCCTTTGATATTTAGAAGATAACATTAATGAAGAAACAGTTTTAGAAAACTGTATTGTCCAAGAAACACAACAATAATTGAAGAAGTTGTGGAGGAGCTTAAAGTTCATAAATATCTCAAGCCTTTGACGCCCAGGTTTGGTAATCTTTTTCTTAAAGTTTGCTGTCTGACCTCTTTTTCTCTTGTTTTTTTTATTTCAAAAGTGTTTCCATCTGTTTCAATTATAATTTTTGTTGTTTTTCTGAGCCGATTAGCAAAACGTGACAAAACTTCTGGGTGAGTGAACACTTCTATTTTAAACTATGAGCTGGAAAGGCCTTTTTAATCACTATTTTCATATTTATTCATATTTAGTCTGAATTGCCTCCACTCCTCGACATTAAAAACGTTAAATGATCACTGACTTGTGAGAAAGAAAAAAACTGACTTGATGAGTTTAACTTTACTTTTTTATGGCTTTTGAAACTACCCACCTGCAACCTCTGCATGTCAGTCAAAACAGTTGCGTACTCAAGAACGTAACATAATTTGGTGTATTTTTACAGAAGACTGGAACAGATCCAAAACCAGCAACCAACAAACCATGTTTCATGTTTTTAAAATGGAAGGTCCCTGTTTCTCCCCAACCTGTCAGGACGAATCTTCTCTGTCTCTCATTTTATTTTTCTTTCATTGTGGCCCTTTCAAAGCAAAAGTGACATAGACTGAGCTTGCCACTGGGTTCAGCTGTTAACCTTGTACTCCACAGTGGAGTCTTATGGAATATAACGCAACACTGGCAGGGATTCTGCAATACAGAGAGGATAATATTTTTGACAAGTGGAAAAGCTCCCAGTTTGTATGCAGTGCTGTCAGCTGTGATGATGCATCTGTCTTGGAGTAGCCCTACTGGTGAGGAAAAGAAGACAGGCTGAGGGCAGGAATGCTTGGTGTGCAGAAAGCACTGTGATCTACAAAATGATCATTACCACAAAATTGATAAAAGGTTTTATCAATACTGTGCTATTCTGTTTTTTAAGAGGGAAAAACTCCAGACTAATGATTTAAATTTTTGTCAATTTTTTCTTTGCAGTGGGCTTATGTAGAGCGTTGTGAAAACATTTTTGAAGTCTGGCCTTAGATTCTCAAATTAATTTAGGGCTGTATTTTTACTGGCTTATTTTATTTTAACAAAATTATATAATTTGATCAAACCCCTCAAGCTGTAGCTCTGGATTTATGTTTATGGTCATTGTCCTGATGAAAGGTGGAGCTGACCCAGTCTTTTCTTCCAGGGTTGTCTTGTACTTAGCATCATCGCAGGCATAGCTTCCCTATGCCAGCAAAAAAAAGGCAGGTGGGATTTAAAAATAATATTTGATCAAAGCATAACTTATAAAATATTAAGTCATAAAATAAACATATTACATATACAGAAAAAGCATAATCAGATTTGAAGCCAGTGAATACAATAGTTTCTTGTCCTACTTTGCATGGAGAACAAAATATTTGACTTCTGTTTGAACTTATCACATGTTTGGTGTCTCGTCTAAGTCACTTTTAGCAAAACTGCAAACAAGAACTCTATGACTTTTTTAAAATAATAACTTTGTTGTTACCATTCTTTCTTAATTGTCTGATTTATGATGTGAAACACTAAGAGTTTTTCAGTAGAAAGACACATCACAACAGTGGTTCTCTGCAGCTCCTTCAAGCTTACAAATCTTAATCACTGACATGTTGCCAATTCAAACAATTCATTTTCCATGCTTGAGTCACAATATTTTGAATGAAGTATGAAAGGTATAAAAAGGAAATCAAATATTGCACTTTTCTGTTCAAAAGAAAGAAGATGTCTGGGTGTTTAAACAGCTGTATCTCGCTGGGTTTTGTTTCTCTTTTCATTGTTTTTTCTTTTTTATTATTAGGTTTCTGATGCTCATATAGAGACAATTAAAAACAGCTTTAGGTGTTGTAGCACTTTGCCCTTTGTTTTGAAGCACAGTGGATGAACTTCTTCTGCAAAGTTTTTATCCAACAAGACAACAGATCGATGTGATTTGATTCCCTTTTGTGGTCCAATATTATGCAATACAATATTCTGTAATATTATCTGCAAAGACAGATCAATACATACGTTTAGTCAGTTATGACACTTGCGCTGCCTCCATCTGGGTGTGTGTTTTTAAGCTTTGGTGTAATTTAGATCTGCTTTAACTTAAAGTTGGGTAGACATCAGTAAACACATACACTCCTCAGCAGTTTCTTTAAAAAATAATTTGTATTTCTAGTAAAATGGCATAAAAAAAAAAATCCCTTTATAAACAGCAGCATTTCCATTTTTTTTTTAATTAGAAATTTAATACAAGAAAAAAAAAAAAAAAAAAAAAAAATATATATATATATATATAAAACTATTTAAAAGCAGCCTGAAGAGATTTGAATATTATTGTAACTCAATTACTATGTGAAATAACTCATATGAATTAATGTTCTTAAGATTATTTTTCTGATAACTATAATTATTTAGATTTTTATAAACAGCTAACAAAAACATTGGAAGTATTTATAAATAAATTTGTCTAATCTAATTCTGCAGATTTTGAGGTTAAAAAAAATACATGCAAGGAAAAAATGCAACTATGACATGCAATATGAAAATACACAATATAAATTAAAATAGATTAATTTGAGTTTAATCAGATAGACTTAAATTTGTTTACATATTGATTATTACTTGATTATTTGAATGTATATAATAACTGAACGCTCCAATCCCTCCTCCTCAGCCAGCATGTCGTAGAAAGTCTTTAAAACTCGTCACACCACTTTGTATTTTCTCTTGTGCTAGCACCTTGTGATAAGACCCTCCTCCTGGCTCTGATTGGTTGTTCCTACCCATGCAGTGTATTTCTGCAAATATCAGTAGGACCACAGGGAGAAGTCAGAGATGCTTGATTTTTTTCCCCCACATATCATCTGTCTCAAAATATATTATGAGACATATAAGGACAGTTTTAACAAATATTGTAAAAATAATATCATAAACATTATTGACTCAACTCTAAAGGGGAGGTTTTATATATTTTTTAGCCACATAGTGTCATTTTATAGGACAATCAAGTAACTACCTTACAATTTCAAGTCTTGAAATTGTCCTGTCACTTTAAGAAGTGACAGGAGCTTCTTAAAGAGTTCCTGTCACTCTTTAGCATGTCATCACAACAGTCCCTTTCCAGTATGCCATTTACTACCATTCTTAGGAGTGCTGGACTGAGAAGTAGTCTGTATGATAAGCTCATTGGACTTCCAGTTTTATCAGGTGTTTGCTATTTGCTACTACTGCTAGTCTAGTGGAGTCATGTGTGGAGAGAACGGGGAGGGATGCCCTGTTAGGAGGATGCTCTGCTGGAGACTGCAGCTCCAAGGAGGAGTGTTTTGGAGCAGGCACCCCTGAATGGCTGCCAAGGGAGATTCAAGGATTCTTCAAAATGCATGAAAGGATCAGAGCAACACTCCAGGATATAACATTATAGCACAATATAAAACTAAAAAAAAAGTCGATTTTACATAATACCTCATTCATCACCACCCCTGAAGGTTAAAAATCTGAAAAAAAAAAAAATCTCTGTTCAAAGTACTCGTGCTGTTTTACTCATCTATAGTCTCCTCTTACAGCGGTTCTTTTAAAATTCTGTCTGACTTCATGAACAACATGAATCCTTGCATTGTACATGAATGTAGTTGTTTTGTACTGTACTCTGCGGTGGTCTTTGTTGCTGCTCTTTCTGCCTCGGGCCCTCCATGTTTGCAAAGAGAAAATCCCTCAGCACACCGAATTCCTTGCCAATCAAGAACCATTTTGTCTTTGCCTCTTGACATTGAGAAAGACCTTTCATTAGACGGCTAGATCATTAGGCGTTACGTTCATTACATAATTAAAATCTCTGCTTGTTATGTGGAAGGGTTTAAAAAGCTGATATTAATATCAAACAAACCATTGGTATTGAAGACATCATTTTGACAAATTGTGTTCGATTCAATTCATTTGGGCCATAAAGGTGGTGTAGCACCCATATGATTAGGATGTTTGAAAAACACTGAATTCCTTGAGTAGTTCTAATCTATCTAATTGCTAGGCAGCACCGCCCTGTTGGTGTTAGCAGTCTGCTGCCTGCTCAAAACAAATCTTGTCAATAAGTTACATATATTCATATGTATGGCAGTCCATTGACAATAATGTTATATAATGCAAGAAATAGGACTATTCATGAATTTGTTATGGGAGGAGTTAATCTGTTACACAGTAACATTTACACTCACTGCTGCGGTTTTGATTTTTACAATTGTTTATGCTAAATTAGACAAGTTTGCTCTGCACATTTTAATGCCTTAAATCTCTTGCATCTGAGACATTTAGCCAGCATTTGCCATGTTATGATTTTAAAGGATTATTTGTGTAGCTTCAGTGTTAAAGAAAATGTCAATGCTCCTGTGTTGAAATGGAATCTCCTAGAAAAAAAAAAATTTTCTCAGATAGAAGTGTCATCTTTCTGAAAGTATATGCACTCAATTCTTGGTAAGGGTGCTTTTTGCATCAACTGCTGCATCAGAGCATTGTGGCATTGATGCAATCACCTTTTCGGCTCTTGTAATTTTCTGAGAAACTAAATTCTGAGTATTCATTAGCTGTAGGGCATCATCATCATCAAATTAACAGAAACAAGAACTTGAGCTAAATTACTCTGTATCTAATGAGTTTATTCAATATGGAAGTCTTGCTTTTTACTGAAGCAAATTATTTTAAAAAAAATATTTATATTTATTGCAATTTACCAAAATATGTCACCAAAGGGTCACAGCGTTCTGATGTTATATCATGTGACTCATCGTAAGTAATTATCCCTTAAATTTCCAATTTTATTCAGTACTTCTAAGGATTAAACATTGACTATTAATACAATAATTAAAACTATGTTGTGGTTTATTTTCTGTTGTGGAATATCACACTAAAAATATATTATGTCTCTTAGGAGTCCATAAGCCAAGATCCTTAGCCCTATTGTCACACTTAGGTCAAATGAGAGGGACGTTATCTTCCAATTCAGCTGAAAATCAATGAAAATATGATTTATAGGTTACCTGGCAACCTGAGGGACTCCTGTCATGTTTTTCCCACATCTATAGGTCCTAACTGTCAAATAAACGGGGGGAGAAGACATGCATGGAAGATTCACATATTGTTATTTTAAATTAGTTTTCAAGGGCTTCTGACAAGTACATGCATGTGTGTGAGTGCATGTTTTATAATTCATAAGCTTTGTGGATAATTCATAAAGACCACTTTGGTTGGATGTGTCAAGGTTTTCTTTAAAGATGTACACAGATAAATTGTGAAAAGATAAGTTAACTGTCACAATTTTATGAATAGAAAGACTACCAGATGCTTTTCTGTTAGTATAACACATCAGTTATTTATAATTGCATTTGTGTTAATAAACAATGTAAACACATCCTGAGCTGCAAGAAAAACTGCCCACGTTTATGGAGAAGGCAAACAGCCATTTTGCATTCTTAAGTCATAACTTTTACATGTTCATTTCGACATGCTGCTGCTGCTCAGAAACATCACTGCAGGTTGTTTTGTGAGCATTGTCTGAACAATTCTGTGAGCAGCAGCACAAGAGGTGGGATGAATTGGTTGCTCTATGCATAAGTGAATGAACAGAAAGGATGAACCCAATTTAGACTGTGTGGGATTTAGTTCATGCAGGTGAGTGCAACAACAACTCACAGATAGATTCAACTGTCTGCAGAGGAGAATGTCAACAACCACTACACTTACGACCAGTGTGGTGGTGGGTAGCTTCCATTTCTGCTTTAAAACGTCTGACATTTCAGCAGAGACCATACAACTCTCCATACACAGTTATATTGGCTACCTTTGAAATTGTTTTGTCTGTTCCGAAATTGTTTTTGTTGACATGCTTTGTCCACAGCACCATTCAATATCATTTTAGGCTAGGTTCTCCAAGTGAAAGTTTGCATTTAAAATGTATGAATAAATTGGATGAGTGTATCTTTTATTAGTTTAAGGCATGCGTCATTCTAGATTTTATGGGGTGTCAAACATGGCCAGCTGAGACAAAAATTAATAAAGCAATGACTCACTGACCTTCATCTCAAGTTTTATGACAAAAACCCTGAACTGCACATCATCCCGTGATGCTGCTTTTCTTCGGCAGAGACGGGTGATCTGGTCAGACTTGATGGAGCTAAATGAGTAACAATCCAGAAAGCAAACCTGTTAATGGCTGCAACAGATTCCAGAATGGGGCAGATGTTCCCCTTCCAGCAGGATAACACCTCCAAACAAACAGCCATAGTTTAGATCAAAACAGATCACAGGATCTGGCCCATTCAAAGATCAGACCTTGGTAACTGATGTTTAAGGACGTAATCGATTTAGTCTGACTGAGCTTGTGCTATTTTGTGAAGAAAAATAACTGTCTAGATTTGCAAAACCAGTAAGCACCAGACTTTCAGCTGTATCTGGAGTGAATGATGGTTAAAGTTTGTAGAGAATAGTTTCAGGATGCTGACCATGCCTTTGGTTCAATTGCATTGATTTCACTTAAGTTGGACTTTGCCTTAAATTTATTTTCATGTTTAATAAAATTATAGGTATGAAAACACTTCCTAAAGACAACTCGGTTTAATAAGAGTGCCTGATTAAGATAAAGTGTCAGAAACCTTTGACTATCACTTTGTGAAATGTGCAAAGCATAACACTCTCCTCATCATGCTAACCAGTTGTTCTATGGTATTACCCCTGCGAAAACACATTTCAACTTCAAAACAGTGAAAGCAATTATTGAATAGCCCTCATTGGCCTCTGATCTGAACACTGAAGTGAAGTGCTAGTGCCAGGCAAGACGTAAACTCTAAATGAAGCACTTCTTGTTTTCTTCTTCTTTTAGAAGCAATGCCAAATACCAGGTTAAAAAAATATGACACATTGATTTGAGGTAAAAGCTTTTGAAACCTATATAGGTCATGTCCACTGTCCTCTACTTCAGAGTATGCAGCTTTAACAGAACCTTTTGTGAGTAGAAACTGAGCCTGATGTCTGCTTTTGCCCCTGGGATGTAAGCAGAAAAGACCACAGGCAAACTGTGTCCTAAAAAGGCTCATCCATCTTTCCAATGAAAGCTACTCTAATGAGCTAGCATCCATGGCTTCTTTGAAGCCTTCAGAATCTTTGATAGAGCATAATAATGGCTCAGAGGCCCTTTCAGAAGCTTTTTCTAAAGTCTCACTAAAGAAGATATGTTTTTTTACTCCATGACCCGCTAAATTTTGTAACTTTAAGAACGCTTTCAACACATCCCACTTCTTTAAAACTGAAATGTAACCAACATCCTGATGTTGCTAAGTCCTAATCTCTCCCCTTTGATGTTGAGGCATTCATACATCATTTCTGAACTTGATGTTTACAGCGTTTTGCGCTATTAGGAGTGTAAATCGGAGCAGTTGCTTTATTACCCAGAGAGATGGAAAGCTTATTTTCACGTTTTTTAGTCTTAACATGCTGCGTTGGGAATGCCTCTTTTAGAATTGAGCTCCCACTAGAAGAGTGGAAAACGCAGTGGAGCATATCTTTAGTGCCTTGCAGTGATGTTTTCAAAGGTAAGATTGTCATAAAGACCATAATTGTCCATGCATAACAATGCCATTTCTTTTTCAAATAATTCAACCTGCTGAGTATTCAAATATCATGCAAACTCATGACCTTTCTGAATTTCTGAATATTTCAGTAAAAGCATCCCAGTTATGTTTTGATATCTGACATATTTTTTAATAAACCTGCAATTTTTTTTATTGAATCAAACCTTATAAAAAAAAATATAAAAGCCTTTTCCACAGTTACCATAAAGACTTTTTTAAAAAGTACATTTTCCTTTTCTCCAGATGTTATACCAAACAGGATTTATTAGATTTTGGATGGGAAGTTTCCAGTCTGTTCCATCTAATATTAGGCATTTGACATTTCAAATCCCCATCTGGTACTACATCAAAGTTAAAAAAAATAAATGGCAGGTATTCAGTGTCCAAATTTCAGCTGAATTCAAAAATATTCTCTTGACCCGAAAGTGAAATTAAATGTTTCAACTCAAATTATACAAATTTCTTCAAAGACTCGATTTGCTGGTGACGGCTATGTGTAGGAATGATCTCATGTCACACATAATGTTTGATACAACAAAATTAAAAATAACCGAAATAACAATTGTATTTTTCTTTTAACCAAAACTGGTAAATTATTCAAGCAACTTTAAAGGCCGTAGTTGTAAAATGGGGTCAGAAAACAGTCTTGGTTGTAATAATATTAGTTCAGAGGCTTCGCAGAACATTGGTTAAATGTGCTCATTTTCAGCGTCATTAACAGCAGAAGCAAGCATTTTCAGCAGATTACAGACATAATTGTCAGAAAAGTAACATACCTACATTAATTGGTCCAAATCTCGGTGATCTCATAGCTGTGACATGTACGTGTGCTCTAGAAACTGGCATTTGTTTTTCCAACAGCTTAATTTGTACACAATAATACAAAATGCTGGATTTTCAAATTCAAATGCTCAACAAGTTACAACATCTTGCAGTTTAAATTTGTGAAATATTCAAATGAAAGAACCATAAAATGAATCTGATGTTATGCATACATTTTCAAATCCTGATCATGACCTATCTGTTAGTACCAAGTATTCATCTAATTTTTTTTCCTGCAAAAATAAGATGGAATACTAACAGATGGGCTATTTGGGAGAAACAGAGGATAGGCAGTCATGACCTTATCATGACCCCCAATTTTAGAAACCACAGCTGTAATTGCTCCCTGAAAATGAAGTCTATCTGAAAAGGTACTTCGTCTGAAAGGGTTTGATGTTCATAATGATTTTTTTCAACTTGCAATTACTTGACATTATAAAAATTCCTATATTTTTGTGTGCTTTATTAATTTCCGTTACGCTCTGTCAGATTTTAGAGTTTTCATCTGCCCAGTAATTTTATTAGGAATCCTGGGTTTCTCCTTGTCTAAATGGAGATTTCTATGCCTCTTCAAATTCTCGTTCCAGGGGTTCATTCTCCCCTATGTCTCATAATTAAGTTGGTATATGAGCCGGAAAAGCTAAGCTCTCCTGAAATAAACCCTGAGAATTCTTCACCATCTGCTCCCATCCTCCCCTCCCAGCTACACCGCCTCGTAACAGAACAGCCATCATCAGGAATTCATCACAGGCAAGATGAAGGAACTGACCATCAAAGAAAATCACATTTCCAACTACACAGTCTTGCACATGTTGTGAAATATGACACTGCTATTAGGAGATTTTTCTTTTATTATTAATACATTCTCAACAGTATTACTGAAGGCTCCTGAATTAGCTCAAATCGAGCAGTCTGGTCTCACTCAATTATTTTGTACCATGATAATTAAGTTAATGGTAAACTCAAAAGGGGGAGTATGATCTGTTCACAGACTTGTACTCAGTGGCGTAAATACGTATTTGACCAAGTTATTTTGGGTGTCTCTGTTACAAAGAGATGCAGAATTTTCATTGTAAGTTTATTTTAGCAGAGGAAGACAACATATTAGCAAAAAATAAAAAATCCAAAAATATACATGCAACTTTTAATAGGGTTTATAAACTGATCAGCAGAAAGGAGTCTTTGAGCTCCCACCAGCCAGCAGGATGTCTGACCTTTGCAGACCACTTATGTGCCCCTGAGTCCTGTCACTTTAACAACACAATTCAAGTCTCTATGTGTATAAAAGACAACTACCACATAATCGCTTTTTTCCAACTGAAACTCACCTCCAACCTGAGCAATGCCAGCCCCTCTCACTAATCTTTGACACCAGTTTGGCCAGATTTGAAGAATGTGGGGAGCTGTCAAAGGATGTCAAGGCTGTGGACCTAACCTGCCAGTGAATGCCAATAAGATCCAAAGAAGGCTTAACATTTTTTTTTTGATGTGGTCATCCATCCATCCAACCATCTATCTACTGTTTATAGCCACTTAGTTTTGTAGGGCGGATAGTGCCCATCTCCAGCGGTCAATGAGTGAAAGGTGGGATACACTCTGGACAGGCTGCCAATCAATCACAGGGCAACAAAGACAAACAATCATGCACACATGCAATCGCAACTAAGAACAACTTAGACAATGTTCTTATTTGTTGAGATGTACCTGTATGCCCAAGTGAAATCTTTGCAGATAATCCGTATCACTCAATGTCTGTTCTCTTCGTCACTCTTCTCTTCCACTTTGTCTTTTCTGGTAAAATGGTTCAGAGGCCGAAAGCAAGGTATGAATGAATGGGCTGTCTCCTGCGTAATTGGAAGTGTTCACTGATTAATGACTTAGTGGAAGCAGGCATCAGAGGCAGCGGCTCCCGTTGAGACGGCGGATTGTGTGTGTAACCAGCTGAATGGCACACACTGCCATCCTTTTCGTGGCGGGAGCTTGTCAGACTGCTTCAAAATCGGTTTGTTTAACACGAGACAATCATTTCAGCCACAGTTGACTCATAGGAATTAAAATGCCTGCACATGTTTCATCAGCGGCAATGTTTTCCATTGGAAGATGGATGTTAGGATACCAATGTTTCTCCAAAAGGCATTTAGATCTGGAAGGGCGCTCTAGTGGCATACTAATCTTTTTTTTTTTTAGTGAAGGTGGATTTGGGGACTTCTTTTAAAAAATGGAAAGTGTCAGAGTTTTAGCTGGTATACCAAACATAAAAAGGATTAGATCACAATTTTTTTCACAATGTTTCTTCAGGTATTCAGATTTTTATCTGAATACCAGAGGCATAGAACCTCTCTTTGTACAAACTCCTTTTAATATTTCATCATAAATAAATTCCATCTTTTCTGCTTGACCCTGTAGTTCTTTATCTCAAAAACGAAGGGTTTTCTTAATGAGGCTGTCCCCTCAGCAACCAACCTCCTCTTCAATAGCAGTAGATCACAGCCGGAGTTCAAACAGTCAACCTTCCTAACTTTAAAACTGGACATAAACTTTCCTGTTAAAGAAAGTATAGTTTTAAACATTATCCTCCAAAACAGAAACAAAACACTGAAGAACAGGAATTCAGTGAAACGTTGGGTTTATGAAAACTATGGAAAGAGCAAGCATCACCAAATTTCTAGACATGCAGGTCACAGGGGACCTGACATCTTCAGTCAGAGGCTTCTTCAAATTTGCTGTAATACAGACCACTACAGTAGATCATTCCTACCCACAGCCAACCAAATTCTTTGAAGAATCTCGAATAATTTCAGTTACAACAACTTTCAATTTCCCTTTGGGCTCAGTAAAAGTTTTTTGAATTGAATTTAATTCTGACTCCTATCAGGGAGGATGTACCAGCAGACTAAGATATCTAACTTGTGCCTCCTGCCAGAGTTGACAATAACATCTGATCAGATTTGACTGGATGAGATGGAGGAAGCACTCCATTAATTCTGAATTGTGTTACATACAGTTCCTCTAGGATTCATTTCTAGCGCACAGTGTTAACCTTCAAGTGTTTATTGGAAAGCATGTGTCTATTGTCAACCTCTAGATAAGTAGACATAGATAAGCAAAGTTCAAGTTCTTCGCAATAAAACTTTAAGTCAGATATCTCAATAGCAGGGATATATGTCCTCAAACTGAGAGATTAACATTAGTCCTACTGAACTTTTCTACACGTTGTACACTGCAACCACCAACTTAAATGCATTTTATTGGAATAAAATAAATACTTATAAAATGTGTTAAACTTTGTGGTGATGAATATGTTTGAAAAGCAATGTATTTAGAGGATTACTAACTGGGGTGTGCATTCAAATGTTTTTGCTTGGCAGCCCGAAGCTGTTGGAGAGACATTAAACATGACAAATCTGTGAACAAGCGTGGAGGAGTAAAGTGCCTCTCCACCCACGAAAAGAAATGGAAACGTAAGTTACATTGGCTGCTCTAAAACTCTCTCTCTAACATCCTGACCCTTCATTAGGATCTCAAAAATTGTCAGCTTGTGAAATAAAGGTCACTGATTATATTGCTCAGAGTTGATAAATCGAGAAATAGTTGTTAGACAATTTATAAGCAGAAATTACACAGCTGGAATTATTGGGTAATTTACTTTATGAAAATGTTGCACTTATTTTAATAATTTCAGAGATCCAAGAGATGAGGCTGTGGGAGCATTTTAATCATTTAAAGTTCTGAAATAACACCCACTTACCTCAAGAGGCCAAATAGATATAAACTTTAATTTTGGAATATTTTCTAAAGGCTAAGTACGTATGAGGGTCAATACATCATGGTCTCCCTTAAAAGTTTTAAAATTTTTTAGCTTTGTTATATAACCCTCTTAGTGCAATGAGTATCATCGGAACAAAGTAAAATGTTGCCATTGTTTATTTTGTTTACCTGAAAATTTATACCAATAGCTTTTCATTCTGGGTGTAAATGGGGAGCCCATGGTAGTCAAGGACATACGACACAACTTTCACAGTCTGCATACGTTTCGAAGAGATGGAAGTAAACAGACAGTCCAGACATGTTTGTTTCATGACTAAAAGACTGGAGGTCACACACTTAACAACAGTCCTGCAAACTGTTGTGAAACTAAAAACTTCACAGAATTATAAAGATCAGAAACACCCCCCTTTCCTTCACAATATGTTCTCTTGTCTTTCCTATTTTTAAAGAGGGACTGTTAAAGGTGCTAGTGCCTTTGGGGCTAATAATTTAGCTTTAGGATTTGTCTTAAAGAAGAAAATGACTCAATTTGCAGTAAGAGAGTATGCTACAATGCTACTATAAAATGTAAGTTGATTGTTTTTTATACATCTTTATCTGAACTGTCAATAACTGTGGATGACCCTCCAAACTAAGTCTAATATGCAGTAATTCAAAAAAATTATTTTGCATGAACCTGGCACTTTGGGACTTTTTAAGGGACAGTTACAACCATCTCCCAAAGAAAATATGTGTGTACTGAATAACTATTTGAAGGCAAGATTATTTTGCCTGTTACCGTCTGTTAGCTTGACGTCACAATCTCTATTTGCACTGCATGTTTATGACAGTGATTCAATTGTTTTTGCATATGTTCATCTGTCTTCAGGTTTTCATGTTTCTGCCAAACTGACTAAGAATCTGTCAGCACACCTGGAGCTCTCAGGATGATCAGTTTCTTTAAACTTAATACAACCATGGTTTCTTATTCACTGTCTGCCAGAGCATTGAGTCAGTCAGTGCGGTAAACATTAAGCCTCTTTTGGCCTTTACTATGAAATTACTTCCAGTATATCTGTTTTTGTTAAGGTGGATATATTTGTATTTCATTGTAGAGGAGAGCCACACAGAAAAAAAATATATTTGTTGCCAGCAACCTTCTCTCTGCAGCTCAAATATGACTCCCCAGAATATTAAAGTTTATTTGAAAAGAGCTTATGCACAAAGAATACTACAAAGTGCTCTACAGAAAAAATATAAGAGAACTACATTGACAAAAACCAATGGATTAAAATGTAGAAAATGTTAGAATTTAAGAAAATATAATGGAAAGATAGTAAACAGTGATAATTGGGAAAGAAACATATATCAAACAGATCTTGCTTTTGTTATTGTGACAAATACCCCTCACATTATAATTTTTGGCTATTTTACTGTTTAAAGCCAGGTGTGACACAGATGTCAAAGTAATTTTCTCCTAAATTGTTCAATATTATTTTGTTAAAAGAAATATGTTCCAATTAGCTTAGATGTTGCCCAGAAGATGAAACTGCAGAGTTGAAACTATTCAATTAAAATTGTAATATTTAGAGAGAAAAGAAGTTTTGAAATTTACTGGTTTTGTCATAGTTGCTGACCTGACATGCATCTATTTTTGGAAATGACGTCATCATGACAATCTCACACAGTGTCACATGACTGCAGTGGGAGGTTGAATAGACAACCTTTTGGGGTATTATGGATTAAATTTGAGAAGGAAGTGAATGTAGCACACCATGTACGTTAAATTGATGCCACTGTGGATTTATAAGCAACATCAAAACATTGCACAGACCAGTGTCGTCCCAGCAGCGTCAGCTCTCACTTTCTCTTATCGAGTGTTCAGTCCTATGCCACCTTCCTTCTTTGAAATGTTACATGCTACAGACCTCATCTGGTCCTCGTACCGCTATCACCTTCCTCTGGTTAAGTATCATTTCTCGTCTGACACCAAAACTGGAGATGCATGTCTGTGTGACTCTGAAGGTGGTGAGACTGTCAGTCATGCTAATGTTTGCAGACAGCTATGTGTGTGTCTCTTAGC
The DNA here is from genome assembly GCA_903067065.1 of Brachyrhaphis terrabensis. Lineage (NCBI taxonomy): Eukaryota > Metazoa > Chordata > Actinopteri > Cyprinodontiformes > Poeciliidae > Brachyrhaphis > Brachyrhaphis terrabensis. The sequence continues at coordinate 20,729 of CAEGAG010230147.1, read as the reverse complement.
CATTTCCTGTGTGCTGGGGCATCCAGACATCGGCAGCTGTCTGATTCAGTTCCAGTCCCTGGAGCTCAGAGAGGACCTGACACTGTGCCTCCCTGACACAGAAACCTTCCACATCCCTGGTTGCTCTCTGGCCCTAGAAACAAAGAAATCAAGACATGCCACCGGTGGAAGGTCACGGTGAATACCCCCTCCATCACTCAGAGCTAATCAAATGTTCACTCTGGCATAACTGATGACCGATGTAATTGACATTGCATAACTAATCATACATATTCAACAGAGGCTGATGATAGTTTCCCAGTAGATGAGCTGAAGATGTAGAAAGTCTCAACACTAGAAAAGGTGACCTGCAGCTCATCTAATCTAAATAGGGGAAATGACACTTAAAATTCATGGGGACAATCTCTGCAGTTTGTTCTAAGATTTTTTTTTTAATCCACCAAGGAGAAAGAGGATGTTGGCAAATTGAAAATAATTGTGGTGATTACTGAACATCTGTAATCTTAGAAGCATTTAGGTCAAGGGGAAAAGTAATTTTTTGAAGGCCAACTGTTGCTGCCACCATATTCATTCTCCATCAGTTCTAATAAAGGTGTCTGGAAATATTTCAGTGATTAAACTCAATGCTAACAAAACTGCAACCCCACCCCCCTCCAAAAAAAAAAAAAAAATCCATAAAGGAATGCTCTGTTCTAGGAAAAAAAAAACAGATGAGTATCAAAGACATCCAGAAAACCTGAGTGAGAGTCATAAATAGAGACAACACACAACCTACCAAAATTCCTTCAACAGCACATGTCATTTTATCCAGGAGGTCACAAAAGAATCAGAAGAATCACATCTAAAGCACTGCATGCCTCAAAGACTTCAGTTAAGGTCAGTTAAGGTCAGTGATCATGGTTCGTCAATTAGAAGGAGATTGGACAAAAATAGAATTCATTGAAGTGCTTCCAGGTTGGAAACACTTCTAAAAAAACAACCACACATGTGCATCTCACATTTGCCCAAGTATATTTTATATAATCTGTTGTCTGACTTGCTAAAAAGGATTTTTTTTATTTGGAACATGTTCATCTTTTCATGTTTGGTGTAAAACCAACTTGGTATTTGATGCAAAAGAAAATCACACAGATAGTCAAACATAATGACTATCTAGGCCATCCAAAACCTGGGACTGCTTTGGATGACTTCATATGATTGACAGAAGGATAATTTCTGCTTTCAACTGGACTTTGGCAAGAGGAAAATTGTTACAACTGGATGACTAGGTTAGAACCTCTCCAAAACTACAGCTCTTGTGGGCATTTCTCAGTACTCAGTGGTCAGTGTCTATCAAACATAGCTCAAGGGAGAAACTGGTGACAGGATCATTAGCAGCCGAGGATCAATAATAGATGTAAGAAATGAAGACTGCTTGGTGTGGTCTGATCCAGTTCCACAGCTAAAATTTCCGATTAAGTTCATTCTAGTTCTGATAGAAAAGGGACAGAATACAACGTTGCTTACAGTTCATTGTAAATGAGAATATGTAGAGTACCTAGAGAACAGTCAGAATACTGTTGTCGAGCCATCTTCATTGTTAAAAATGTCCGCATAGGCTTTTAAGCCTCAAAGCTGGATGACAAAGCAATGGAATAAAGTGCCTTGGTCTGATGAATCACATTTTCCTTTAAGCCTTATGGATGACCTGCATGGCTCCAGGATGTACCATGGAAAGCTGACAGAGGCAGTAGCCCCATTCATATTAATTTGTTGGTCGGATTTGATGACATACCTCCAGTTTTGTGTCTCAGAAGGTTCCTTTAGGTTTGTCAACTCTCATAAAAGCAGAATTGAGTGAAAGAGAGAATTGAATGAAAAAAAAAAAACAGATGTATTATCTACTATTTCTACTCCTAATTAAGTATTTCACATGAATTAAACGTTACGAGACTAACACATTATTTCAAATTTCCTTGGATTGTAAGATCCTAAAATCTAAAAACTACTTACTCCTGCTTTAGAAGTAACTCAACTATGCTGTCACTCTGAGTACTCTTCTTTTTTTTCCTCCCTTCCTTGAAAGTTCGGCTGAGGTTTGCTTTGCTGGCATCATCCATCCAGCCTCTGTAAATACATGGGTATATTGATTGAAAACAGTCAGAGTGAGGACTCATCTCTTGATCTTTCTGCCGCTCTCCTATGCAGTATTTCCCCCTCTGCAGTCAGGTCGTTAATCTTCCCGTTATTGGAGAAACGCACTGACATCTCTCCATAAAATGGCACTTAATTTATGCATTATTTATGCCTCATTTATGTGCTCAAGTCCTCAAACTATTTATCAAATGTCCCCTCTTATGTCAAAACATGGAAATTGAGTGCAGTTATTCATGATAGGTGCAGCAAACACATCAGTGGACAGGAAGTCACATGGGACCTCCGCTTACTGTCACAAGAAAGCCACTCAGCCTGTGTGGCAGGAAGGGATTTGCAACATGTGTTTCCATATGGTTTAGCATCCCTGTAAACAGCTTTCTTTGTAATTAGTGTCTTTGTCCTTTGCTTTCTTCAAAGTCTCTACTTTGTTGCTGTTATTATTCTAGTCTGTGAGCAGAGATTTTCTCAATAAATCAGTCAAACAGTTGATCCTCTCAAATAGCCCTGATTCTGACTGGAGCTGCTGTCTGACAAGCCAGAAAGCGATATTACTATCTCTTTAACCCCAAACGTTGCCCCACACTCAGCCCCCATCCCTTCCTCCGAGAGCATGGCGTGTCACTCTTCACAGAGCACCCAGACGCTCTCACCTTTACTGCCACTGCAGCTACGCATCACCAGCTAGCAGCTCCCTGGAAACCCAAACCTCCAGGTAACCTCTGCAACTTCAGCTGTCACTTCCTTACTGTCAGCCTAAATTCAGCTCAGACAGAAATACAGTTTTTGACAGGTTTCACTTTGGTTTCGTATTGTTTGGGCTGATATGCTGCTGAAATTTCTGCTCTGAAGATCTTTGGGGTAAAAGTCATCAATTTGTTTTGAATTCTTTTGGTTTTCATCTAATGGAGGGTTTCTGAGGGGTTGTTTATTCTAGACGTTGTATATTTTAGATACTTAAGCACACTTTGTTGACATTGGTTAATACGAAAAGCATTTTTTTAAAATGAGGATTTTATTGAAAAAAAAAAGAAAAGGCACAATTGAAACATGCTTACTTGGCACTACGTGGAAACATAATTGCCCCAAGAAACTAATAATTGACTTTACTTAATGGCAGTTTCCATCAAGTGTTTGTGACCATTTGTCCTTTTCATTGCTGTGGATGAATTTTTGACCCACTTTTTTCTGAATTGATTTGATTTAGCCATAATAAAATTTTTCGAGCAGAACAGCTTGATTAATTACCGCAGCTATTCATCAGATTTAGGTTTGGCCTTTGACTTTTTGGCAACAAAGCCTTTATTTAGTTCTTTTTGAGCTAACAGAGATGGTCCTGTTGGAGTCCTTCGGACTACTGTCCTGCTGCATACGTACTGTAAGATCAGGGATTTCTTTCCCTTTTATTAATGCCATTTTTGCAATGTCTCTTTCTGTTGTTTGTGAATCTTAACTGTTCAAAATGAAGTCTGATGATGGTCTGGGGCTCAATGGCTAAAGGTAAAAAGAAATTAGGTACCTTGTCAAACTGCGGACATGAATCTAATTTAATTGATGTTGGACACTGGTAAAAAGGGTTTTACAAAGTACAAAAAGACTCCAAGAGCAGAATGATACCCTTCCTGGAAAGCAGAATAGGCCAAAATTCATTCACAGCAAAGTAAAAGAGTCATTATCACAAAAGCTTGATAACGGTTGCTGCTGCCAACGGTGTTAAACCAGGTATTACATTCATCGGAAATCACCGTTTCCACATATTGCCAGGTTGTTTAGGACAGGTAAATAAAATCAGTAAATTAAATCATGCATTTTCTCCTTTTGGGTTTAGTCAAACTATCTTTATCTGATAAAAAATGATTGACCTGAAACCTTTAAGCGTGACTAAAGCAAATCAGTAACTCTGTAAAGGGGTTTTGCATAATGTTTTGCATGTGTGACAGAAAGTTCTGTTTTTTGTCATCTGAACAGATTACCTTCTTCCACAAGTGAATGTCTCTTCTGCATGGCTTGTGGAAAATCATAAGTGACATTTCTCATGGCTTTTTTCTTCTTTCCAAGTCAGATGTAAGAAGTGCACAACTGATAGTTGTTCTATCATCACAGACTGTCCCACCTGAACTATAGACCTTTGCAGCTTATCCAGCTTTACCAAGGGTCTTTAGACAGCTTCACTGGCTCTGCTTCTAGTCTCAGTAGATTTGCATTTGTGTATACTCTGTTTTCAGATGATAAGTAGAACACTGCAAAATGAGATGTTCAAAGCTTTGAAAGTTGTTTTATATCCCTAACTTGGCTTTAAACTCCTCTAAAACTTTATCCCTGTCCTGTCTGGTGTGTTCCTTAGTCTCAGGGATGCTGTTTGTTCACTAATGTGCAGAGGAGTGTACTTTGAGTAAAATTCTCACCACAAATGTGTTTTTTTTTTTATTTAGTTTTTGTTAGACAGACAACCATTTTTAATAATTCCAAACTATCCCTTACTTAGTGAACATACTTGATCTTACATAGGGTTAACTGATCTGGAGTAAGGCCACAAATTCCTTCTCATCCCTCAAAGCAACAATCAATGGGAAGCATTTAAATTAACCATTTTATTCATGCAGCTGCTGCATCTTATATAAACCACAGCAGATGCAGGGACATTCACGGCTTTAGAACAGGATAAACACAGCATGAAGAAGAAGGGATGTAAGGACATTAATGTTTCACTTTTTGCAGCAAAATGCATCTGTGTTTGATTAGTTTTAACAGTTATGAATGATGACAGCTGTTTCTGCTGCATGCCACATGTTTTCATGGGTGTAACATGCAGTAAAGTCAAGCTTCTTTCCACCAGTATAATCATGTCTTGATACAAAACATATTTATAAAATTTAAATGCGGTGCCAGAGGTTCTAAAACACAATGATGTTTGATATATTAGGCTTCATCATTTTCATATTGATCCAGGAAACACTTAAACTGGTGCAGTAGCCTGGAGCAGGTGATTTAGAAGATGGAGAGTCCAGAACAGAGACTGCTCTTAGGAGTGTGAGTAATTAACATCTACGACTTATATTTCCGTTCCATTTTGGTTTAAAAACAGTACAACATTCACAAATGCATAAAAAAAGGAAAGAAATACAGTTATTGCACAGCTACATTTTCCACCATAGATGTGGAGAATTCTGACTAATTTTAAATGCTTTGCAATTTCGAAGAAAACAGGATTGCCATGGTGTGCATCTAGTATCAGGACATAAATATTCAAACCATGTAGCGTAAGCAATTAAGAGCAAGTTTGGATCTGACTGAAGTTTCAATTTCTCTATCATAATTAAATGCTGGTAGGTTAATGTCAGCAGTTGCCTGTGGACATTTACAGCTGTGATACTAAGGTCTGAATTATCAGACTCCAGCGTATCTGACTTCTTTTTGTAATTTTCTTAGCTGCTTTTACTTCAATTTATGTCTTAATTTCTGCTGGATTTTTTTTTTTATGCCTTCTGCTGATCTGTGACATGCATGGCCTGATTAGTTTCTTTTATGCAATATTCATTTTAAAGACTTTTTTTTCCCTTAAATTATCTTGTGACCATGTAAAATATTTAAAAAAAAAAAACAGTTGTGGTTGTATTTGAAGCAAAAGGGGGCTTGACAAAGTATTGACTGAGAATGTTGAACACAGATTCACACCAACACCATGTATCATTTTCCATCCATTTCACAATTAGGAGCTACTTTGTTTTTGTACATAGAACCCCATCAGGATACATTCAAGTTTGTTGGAACATGACAAAATGTGAAAAGGTCCAGGGAGTGATCAACGTTTTAGCAAGGTGTGGCAAAACTAAGCCAGCAGAAAAAGTTTAACTATTGCGAAGAATTACCTAGTGCACAAATAAAAAATGAGGCACAAAGGAACAATAACAGATAGCAAAATGTAATGACCAAACAGAAAAAAAAAAAGAGTGAATACTGTACATTTGCTGGGGTAGCAGTAATGACACGCAAGAAGCCGTGGCAAGAGAAAAGCCCTAGAGTGTTGGTTTTGCTATAAATTTATCATGAAGTGTCTTCTTGATGAAAGCGAGGAGAAATACGGCCGGATTAAATGTGCCTGTGCCCTCTGGCCTTGCACCTGTTTATTAATTCACATTATTTTTTAATGCCTCATTGTAAATAATGTATTGGAATTGTGACAATATGCAGCTTGGCCATTACCTGCAGGATATCAGATTGATGGCACAGCCCTGCCCAGGCCTTGGCCCCTTGATGACAACATTAAGCAGTAAATTTAAGCTTACATGCTAACAATGAGAATTTATGGCTTAGGTAAATCAGTGGTTAGAACGCTATGAAACTTAGGAAAGTGAAATGGACATGTAATTCACCACAATGAAGTGTGGAAGATTTCACAGTTCCTGTAATTGTTTTACAAGGTACCACACAATTTCTTCCCTGAATCTGCAGTTTGTGAGGAGATGGTTATCACTGAAAACAAATGTTTTTGCACTAAAAGTATGTGGAACAATTTTTTTTCTGTCACAAAAACTTAACCTATGACCTATCAGCTCAAAATTTAATAAAGCTGGTCATCCGTTACACAATCTGACAGAAAATCATGGTTAAAACAACTCATTTTGCCTTTAGAAATGCCTATTTTTTCTGCCATGGATTCAATAGTGTTAGAAATGTTTCTCAGGAATTTTGATCCATATTGCAACATTTGAGAAACCAATTTGAGATGATATGGTGCATTATCCTGCTGGAAGTAGCTTCTAGTAGGAGAGTACACTGTGATCATCAACTGAAAAGTCAGCAACAACGTTCAGGTGGACTGTAATGAGGGTACTAAGGAAAGTGTACTAAGAAAATATCCCATATATTATTATACCACCACAAGCAGCTTGAACCGTTGCTACAAGCAAAGATGGATCAATCATTTCATGCTGTTTGCACCTAATTCTGAAGACTTATTGGACCAGGGAACAATTTTCCAAATTATTATTGTCCATCTTTGGAGATTCTAAAGGAATTACACCCTGTTTTCTGTTCTCAGGTGAAAGGACTGGCATGTACTTCAAGGTTTATTGTGTTCCGCTTTCAGAGATGTTATTCGAACAACCCAAGCTGTAATGCGAGATTGTTCAAGCCTCTGTTGCTTTTAATCTAAATTCAGTCTGTAGATTTTCATTTAGCCCCTGGCATTACAAGGCATTTTCCCCCACTGATCTCCTGCTTACTGGATATCTCTCTTATTTAGACCATTACCTGTTAGACATGAAGGAGGGTTCAGCATGACCATACCAGTAAATCACCAGCTTCAGAAATACTCAGACCAGCTTTCCCTGGTCCTAACAACCATAGTCCCTTAAATTCATTCCCCCGCACCCCCATTCTTATCAGTTTTCTAGCTTCAGAAAGCTATCTTTACAGACTAGAGACATTCTTATAAAGTGATTGCCCAATCCGCCCAATAAAAGTATTTATTTTTTAATTTCCACCTCACCAACCTTTTTACGTCTTCTTGTTCAACAGTCAGTCAGAACCATCCTGTCATATCATTCCAGACTCTAAAGAGCTGATACAGCTCTGGCCTAATCTCAAACTCAAGGTTTCAGAACGGTCGCCCAGAAATCAGTCACATTGCAGTGGCTACCCGCATTTCTTATTTACAGTCTTTGGCCGTGAGTGGCTTCTCTAATTCCTTTCTGCATTCCATTGTGTAATTGTGCATTGCATTTCATAAATCGACTGCACGCTCAGAGGTCTAATGAAAGGTAATTAATTACCATGCTTGTATAAGGATATGCACACTTATAAAGTTGAGCTAGTATATACCAACTGTTGCTCTTGAGCAAAACATTTTACTCCACCTTTAAAAAAAAAAAAAAGAAAAAAAGGTATTTGATTAATTTTCTATTTATATTCTGCTCAGATAGAGATTCAAATAGGAGTTCCAACATTGACTTGAAAGTGCCTCAGTATCTTTTAAGGTGGGTGTTACTTTGCAAGAAAAGGTGCCAAGTGAGGGCTGGTATTAAATTTAATATGGAATATTAAAGTGGGATGCCACTTCGAAAGAAAAGACAGGCCGGCATGCATTTAATATAAAACCCCTGTAAATGTGTCAGTAAAAGTGTGAGAGGAAAACTGACATGCACCACTGATGCGTGGGCTGCCTTGGCAATGAGCGTTAAGCCACTGCACTCGGCACTAGGAAAAACACAGGGATCTGGTGTATATATATGTATTCATACTGTGGGCATCAAGGCAGGCTGGCAGGGGTTAGTCAAAGCATCTGTTGTCAGTGTGTAATGAATGTCTCCCCCCTTTCCTCTTCCACAGTCTTATCATTACCAGTGTTTAATTAGAAACATCCTACCCTGCTTAATGCTCTGGCTGCTGACAGCCAGGTTGGGAGGGGAGGCCTTGACGCAACAGAGACAGAAAGAACATCCCAGATAAACAATGTGGGGCAGAGCAGAGAGGAGCGAGAACACGACCTCTGCAAGTGGTAAGGCATCTCTGACGCCACATGATGGCAGTGGACCAGCTCCTGAGAAAATCTGAGGAACACACACACACACACAGTGCTTAGGCTGTAGGTGGGTGTGTACATGGGAAAAAGGGGAAGAAAAGAAGTAAACTCTTTCTGCTTAAATATATTATTTATAATAAAACCAACAGTTTGACAAAACTGTCTAGTCTACTTTAAATGGTTGTGAGGCTTCACTTATGTAACATGTTTTTCTTCCACATCTGCCATGGTCTCTCACCATTTACATATTCCATTTTTAAATATTAATCTTTTCCGGCTCCTTTTAAAGCAAATGATGCATGGTAAGATCTTCTTTTATATTCTCGTGAATCTGTTTCTATCGATGCTTTTATTTAGTTGAACTTGAGAAACTAACCCTTTTTAAATTTGTTCTCGGTTAATGTACTCTTCTCTTTTCTCTATCTTCAGTGTCAACCTTATACGCTTTAGCCTTGCTTTCTTCACAATACTAAGACATAATACAGAATTTTCAAATTGTTAGAAAATTTTGATTTAAAAAAAATATATATATTTCAATAAACAGCATGAAACAACTTTAAAAAAAAATCCCTGAACAGCAGCCTTACCATCATTTCAGCTCATATTTCTTCATGGCTACCTTTCAATAAGAATTCAACGGCAGATGGAAGTTTTTATTATTCAAGTCTTCCATCAAACTTCATTATTCAGCCAGTTTTATTTACACACAACAATTTTCCACTTTGTTGCTTAATTTTTATTATAAGCCGTCAGTTACATTGCCACATTGAACTAAACAGTATTTATAATGGGCTTTCGAGATTTTGTCGTACTTTTTGAAGAGTCATTAGATGCCAGCATCTCTTTTTGATCATTATTCTAACAATCACCATTTGGAAAAAAAGAGAACATTTCCAACAAGAGTCAGGAGAAAAGCTAGAAGAGTCAGTCCCAAAGCACTTCGCTTTCATCTTTCAACCATTCAATCTCAAAAGACACAAAACGATCCACTGTGTGAACTTTTTCAAATTTTGTCATTTTGCAACAGCGAATACTAACAGAAAGCAATGCATAATATTGCAAAGAAAATAACATGTTTTTTTTAAAAATGCTTTAGCAAAGCATATACAAAGCGTGGCTCTCAATCATACTTCACCCATTAAACATTGCTCTGAACACACCATCTCTAACATTAAGCATGGTAGAGGCATCATTATCGTGTGGGGTGTGTTTTTTTCTCTTTCAGCAGGAATTATAACATTGGTGATGGCAATTCAGATGGTGTTAAGTACAGCAGAATCAAAAATCTAAATAAGAGAAGACTTGTCGTGGTTCAAAAGTGTGTTTTTTAAAATTCAGGCTACAAATAAGAACATTGCGTGCAGCAACTGGATCAAGGAACGGTAAAATGGTGCTGAAACAAAAAAGAATAATAACAGAGAAACATTGCTGTTAAAACTATCTTCTGGGGAGGTTGAAGCTTCATTTTCTGTACTTTAGGTATTTACTCTTACTGGGTTTACTACATAAAATTGTCAGTAAGATATCTCTGTCTCTTCGAGCTGCAACCATTGTGGCAATCAAGAACCCAATTCAAATATCTGAATTAACATAAACAGTGCATTTTCTGAACATCCATGTTTACAGCTAACTCCGCTCTGTAACAATGGAGAAAATAGGAGGTAAGACAGACACAGTGATGCCTTTTAATTTTTCTAAGATCTTGTAGGTTCTCGAGGCCTTTATTTGACAATTGAGGACTAAAGCCTCCATACAAGGGCCGCACTTTACCCCTGCACCACCCTGCGCTACAGTAATGCCTTTTATAAATGTGCTTCATCTGTGACCTACCCCTGTTCTTTATGCCTCATTATCAGCTGAAAGATGACACACTGAAAAGTCGATCGAAAACCTGCGATGTTACCAGATAAACTTTAATGATTTTAATAATTCAGTGATCCATAAATGTGGATAGGTTTTTTTATTGTGGGACTATGATGACAAACAATCTATATTAGATTGCACCCTGAGGAAACTTTCAGTGTTTATGTCTGGCAAAGACAAAAATACAGGGTCAAGATCATGTACCCTGACAAATTGCCTCTCTTTTTACAACACCCCATCTGGTAAGCAGCAGAATATTGATAGTTTGATCATCTACTTTAAAGTTGCCCCCTTTGACCTCTTCCCCAGCTCCCTTGACATGCCTCACTCCTTGAGGACAGTTAAAGAAGTGCTGAGTCAAGCAGGCGCTGGAGGTAACAAATGTTTCTCCATTGATGTTGTGCAGATGATTTACAAGCCCAGTTAAGTGGGGAGGTCTGCCAGGCAGGGACTGGATGCAAGAGAGTGAGTGAGTGATGGAGTGTTCATGTTGTGAAAGCAGACTTAGTTCAGAAGCATTGGAAATTAATCACTGCTAAATTAGTTTTCGCAAAAGTTATTTAAAAATCAAGTTTGTCACATTTTTTGCAAAGATGCTCTTACTGCAATATAATAATAGCTGCTTTCGAATAGTAATAAATAATGCATGACATTGGTTGCACTGAAGGAATATTTAGAAAATAAATGTCCTAACAGTTCATTCTCGTCTGACTGGATGGTTGGGAAGAGAAGTGATTGCTATAGAATGTACATAACACTAAACTAAATTTCCACCAAAGCAGTTTGGAAAATATTATTTTAGTTTTGTAAAAGAGTCAGAGAAGATGTGTTAAATTAAAGAGTACATCCATCACTTGGTAGTCTGGTAAGAACCAGACCCTTGTTCTATGCTTTGCTTCATACAAAGGATCTGGGCACCTATTGAAAAAATGCAAATCTACAAGTCTTCAAAGTTTGCTTTAGCATTACAAGTTTTACAAATTGTCAAAGGGCACATTATTTTTTTTATGGGTACACTGCAGAAAAACAAAAGCAATACACTAGGTCTTTTATTCCACAGGAATGTAGAATGTATGATCGAATGCCCACTTTTTATATAGTTTTGTTTGGGTGAGCGGACGCATCATTAGTGCAGAAACACAGCTTTTGAAATATAGCAGGGTAGATTATTCTCATTGGCTATGAGCTTTGCTTATTCTCGCTTCAGGTAACACGCTTGCTGGCACACACTCTGCGACACTATTTTAAACAACTTTTCTCATTTCATTATTTTCAAGTGCTATTGTTTTGACAGAGCCCCTGGCACGTGCACATGTAGCCTGCCTGATGCACACATGATGTGTAAGAACGGAGAACATATGTGGATCTTTTTCTGTGCAAAGACTAACATCTATGAAAAAGTCCACCAATATCCACACCTTATGTTCACTTCAGACCATATATTAGCATAATTAAAGACTGACATTTTGCAAAAGTGTTTATATCTCTTGAAACTTCCCACTTTCTGCCATATTACAACCACAAACTTCAATAAATCTTGCAAGAATTTTCTGAGAGAAAAGAAGAAGAAGTTCCAACATGAAAGGAAGCGGTATATGGTTTGTTGTGCATTCTGTTAGTTTTAAAGAATGACGTCTAAAGTAAAAAAGCAATTGTAACTTTGGTATCAAATAATTAGAATCTTGGATTATTCTTGGTTTCTTTTCAGAAGACCATCTGTAATAACTCACATTAAGATTATAATAAGAGTAACTAATAAGTTATGGCTATCATAATATTATATATGAATGCTAAATCAGAGAGGCTAAAAGGTTATAAATGTGATTTTGACATTTAACTTGAAATGATGTAAAATGTGTAACTGCAATTAAAGATCACTGATGTTGTGTTGGAGGTAGATGGTAGGCGAAACAGATAGAGGGAAAGGGGAACTAACGGGAGGGCAGAGATGACCAATGCCTTACTTGGAAACAGATTGTTGAACAATTAAACTGTTAGAGGAAAGATTGTGCAGGCAACGAATGTAGGGTGACCATTGAGCAACCCTGGGACATTAGCACAGACATCAGGACATAATGTCTCTAAGACAAAGATGGATATGAGATCATCTATCCAAGCAGTCAGCCAATGAAACAGGCACAGTGCTAGCCAATGCAAACGCACCAATGGGTGAATAAACCCTATAAAAGGTGAGTGCAAAAGAGAAACCTTTGGTTGGATCCTCCAGGCAGCTTCGAGCCAAGATCGAGATGGACAAAGAACTCTGCAACTGAAGAAGAGCCGGGGCCACAGAGCTGAAGACTGTCCTGCGCATGGCGTCCAACCCATCAACCCCGCAACAACAAGTGGCTTCAAATTGCACTTCTCTCATCAGCTGGGTTTACTGTCATACACTATTGCACAAATAATATGGCATTTATCTTGCAAATAATAGTTCCAATGATGATTCTGAACACTAGTAAAGACACTCCAAATATCACCAGTGGTAACTGCGCCACAATTTGAAAATCAGATTCAGATTTATTTATTTGTGTCCCAAATGGGCAATTGGTGTAACAGCAAGTACAAAACCTAAAACACAAAATATCAAAGATTAAGAAATAAAAACAAAACATATCAAAAATCAATACATAATGGAAAAACCACAACAATGTATTTCATCATTGACTAACAGTTGGCCCAAACACCAGATCATGTACAAGTCCCTCTACCTTGTTCTGCATTAAAAAGAGACATTGCTGTAGGAACAAAAGAATACTTATACAATATACAATTTGAAAATCATGTATTTAGATTAAAGCATTTTCATGTTCGAATGGTCCAAAAGCCCAAATATAAATCCAACCAAAAATGGGTGAAAATGGATGTAAGCATGATGAAAAGAACATGCTTACAGATGTTCTGGATTCAATTTCAGCTTGTGTTATTTTCAAAGAAGAATGGGGAATAATTTCCGCCTGTAGATGTGCAGTTGGTGGAGACGTACGCCAATACACTTGGAGCTTTACAGACTAATGATGGAAGAATACAAATGCATGCAACCTTTTCTTCTTTACTTTACTCCACAAGTATGCACCACTTCGTGTCGCTCTAGCATATGAAATCCAGACAAATACATTACTTCTTGTAGTAATGTGAAGAAATGGCAGTTTACAGGGTATGGATGTTTCTGCAAGGCACTTTATTGTGAATGTATATTCGTGCATATCCTTTAGAAACATACTTGAGGTATGTTGTGTTTAAATAAATATTAAATGAATTAAACTTCACTAATGTCACATTCCATAGTAGACATATCTACTAAAATAACATCACAGATGGACAACGTCTCCCACCCACTGGCTTTGATTGCCTGCCACTTTGATGAAGTTGCGCAGAATTGTCCCCATTGTGAGACAATAGAGGTATTTTAGTTCCATTATATATCATAATTAATGTAAATAGGTTTTTGACCGGAAAGATAAAGATATGAAGACAAAAAATCCCTATACTCCCTTATTACTACACCTTAAAAAGACAAACTAACTATGAGTTTTAAATAAAATCCCAGTGAAGCACAGGTTTGCTTAGTCTTGTTGGCAGAGTCCCCAAGCCCCACTTGATTGATATAGAAACTGATATATATTTTTCTTAACTTTTTTTTTTTACTATGTTAGCTCATTACTCCCACCACTTCTTTTTTGCTGGTGGTAGAGAAATTAACTTCCCAAAGGTGCTTTAGGCAAGGTCTTCTTCACAAGCTCATTTCTCCTCCGTTTAAATGAAGTCAGCACTGCGCTACACTAATTTACAATCACACAGGACATCAATGAATGTGGTTAAAGACAATGAATAGGTCAGGTTTCAAAAGGACACGAGGATGTACAAAATTCAATAGCATTTACCACATATACACAAGAGACTTATAGCTACTACAAACAAGCCTTTTAGTTAGTAAAAAGAGGCCTAAACATATACATTTTAAATAAATAATAAAAAAAATATATGTATATATTTTGTCTTCCCATGAAGTTTTTATAATTGATTGTTGTTTTAAAATATAGCAATCTTCATTTTGTATTTGTTGAGTACAGATTATGTGTTTAAATAATCCAGATTTACTGACAACCGCAATACAGATGTTACAAAGCCAGATGTAACTGTGTAGATTCAACGAACATATTAGATACACAAATATAACACCCTCCACAATTACCGGCTTCCCTGGTGAAGATTTTTAAAAAGCCTTAAAACAGATTGTTGCTATGGGGACACAGAGGCTCCAGTGTGAGACTCTCTGATGCTGTTCTTGATCACCATGCTCCCTCACCATCCTTCTCATTGTGTGTGGTGGCAAGATGAACCTGGGTCTTCATCCAATATCGTCAGTCACACTATGAATTGTTTTAAACTTTAAGTATTGTCGTCACTGCAGCAGCAAGCTGTTTTGCAATCACTGAAAACTCATTTTCTTTGTTTTCTTATCTGTCTAGATGAATCCTACAAAGGAACCCAACCTATAATACTAAAATACAATTGCAGTCAAAATCTCAGTTTATGTAACAAACTGAGATCATGTAGAGTTTTAGGTTAAAGAAATAACAAATGTAGTTATGCCCTTTTATGATAAGTAGTCACTTTTAAATGGATGACATCTTTACTTGCAAGACATATTCCCTTTGGTAATGAAAGGTTCATACCTGACAACTTATGTCCAAATACTACTAAATCTTACTTTGCAGATGCAAACTTTATTAATTGTTCTTTTGTTTTGTTTTGTTTTTGTTACATGCATCTTCGTTTTGGTTATGGTTACTTTTTAAAGCCAACAGTTAGATATTGGTTGTTTACCACCTCCATTTGCAACCGCTAAATTACTGCACAAAGGCCATTACAAGACATCATGTGTGACCACGAATGGGGACATGGGAGATTAATTACAACGAAATAGGATAAAAAGGTCTCAACGTCCAGCTGCACATGCGATTCTGTCTGCACATTTTGAAAGAAAACTAAAAACCATCAATCACTTTCATCCCAATAAAATCATACTGTAATCATTTTTTCAAAGACAGCTTCAAAGAAACCCGCAGTGTTCTGTTGGAGAGAGAAAAAAAAAACAAAAAAACATTCTTTTGCTGTGCTCGCAGAAAAATGACAAACGACTTTCAGTGAGCATGTTTAAATTTGTCTGAAGACACTGAGAGCATTGTATCTGAACATGGGCTTTATTTAAAACGCCTAACGCTGTCGACCTTTTTGCATATGCATTGTAACTGAAGATGAACTAATGACTGCTTGTTAAATATTCCCTAAATTTCTCCTGACAGGATAATTAATGAGGTAATTATGATCGGGAGTGCAGAATCATCATAAAATCCTGTTATTTTTCATAGTTCTCGTTGTCTGTCCTCTATTATCTTTCTGTATTTCACATACAAACATTATTTCCCCGGAGCTTCAACCTTCTTGCAGACCACAAATTTATTATATGAAAAAGAATCAAACCGAAAGCAAACGGGATGCTGAGCAACACGAGGCCCATTTTCATGTCACATTCCTTACGGTAGTGAGCAAGAAAAATCAGATTTTTCAAGTAATGCACAGGTTTATCTTAGTAAATAAGAATGGTATTTTTATTGACAAAATTCTAAGGAAAAGGTGAGGCTCACCTACATTTATAATACATAGATTATATAAAGTGTAACAAAAGTACAAAAGTACAATTTCATCAATAGTCCAACAAACCCTTTTGGGTTAAAGTAAATGTTTTATTTCATTTGGACACCAAGGTCCCCACAGTATGTAGGAAGACTGGAGTTACTTGAAATCTAAGATGCCCGAGGTCCTGTGAGACTAATGATTTGGGATAATATGACATCTGCTGCTGTTGGTCCAAAATGTGTAATCAAGTCCAATGTCACTGTCACTTTCAGAAAATTTCTAGAGCCTTAATGCATCCCGTTGGAGTTCATTTAAATTTACAGCAGAACGTGGTAACTGCATACACAGCAAAAAGTAACAATGCCTAGTTTCATGACCATTGTTTCACTGCACTTGATTGGTCCACAAACTCGCCTGACCAAAACCCCTCAGAGAACCTACGGAGTATTGTCAGGAGGAAGATGAGAGGCTGATCACCCACATTTAATGCAACATTAATGCAGTAATTCATGCATAAAGAATACTGACAAAGGACTGAATGCATATACTGTACAAGGACACACTCAGTAAGCTGACGTTTCTGGATTCAAGATCTGTTTTTTTATTGGTATGTTATAAAATACTCTTAGGTAACATTCCAATTATCCAAGAAAATTTACTTTGAATTTTGATTAGCTGCAGGTGTCGTCATCAAAATAAATACTATATCACTCTGTGTGTAATGATATAATATGGGTTTTACATATTAAGTGCACGATTTAAGCTTAGATTAAAAATCTGCACAAAAGCTACAAGTATGTGTAAAGTGTTACAGTTACTACAACTAAGAGTGAGGGAGGAGCAGGAAGCAGTTCTAAGTGAAAGATGTAAAAGAGCATTCCAAATAAAACCAGGACTATTTATTGTAAATATCAAGGCTTTACCCCATTTCTGTCCAAATAGTGAAGTCCAAACATGTCCCAACAACATTAAATATACAGACAGAAATGAAATACCTTTGTTGGTATTGTGTTTTGGTAAATACACACACACATTATACTGTATATATTGGGACCCTAAACAATGCTGCTTAAATTAAACTAAAGTATTTTAAATAGGATCTTATTGTGTACTTAATGACATCCTCTTTTGTTCCCTGATAAATATGTTGTGTAAGAAAAGCTACTTTCCCACAAAAATAAAATTATGTTCAATTTATGTAAGGTGGAAATGTGTCGTGAATAAGTCAGGAAAGACCAAATTAACATAATAGACCAAATCATATCCATATCTACAGTCCAAACCGTAATTAAGACTTTAAGACTGGAACTGTGACGAACAAGGCTTGCCAAAGCAGCAGTTTACCTTGCCATTACTAACAAAGCAGAGGATGGCAAAGAAAAGAAAAATCATAAGCTCACTGTTAGAGTAGCAGCAAAATTTTAGGTATGAAGCTTTTTGACCTGAATCTGTGTTTTTAGACTGCCAGAGTTATTGATTATTTCTTATCCAAACACGATTTCTGCTCAGTCAACTGTGCGCCAGTCCTCTACAGTACCCTGAAAACATGTCTTTGACTGTATTTACAGTCTATGTTTCTTCTGTGTAATTGTGCTTTCAGCTGGATGCACTCAATTCCCTGCAGCAAAGACTATAGTTTGTTCCTTTTGTCCAACGTAGCTTCCTTCTGCTTCAAGTTGCTTTTTTCCCTCTCCAGGATATCTGTAGGCACAGTCTTCACTGGCATCTGTGTGTGCAACTGATATAACATGTGATTTGTTTCCCTTGTTGGGGAAAGAAAACTTGTAGCTAGTGGTAGACTGGGGTCCAGATGGCACCCAGGTTAGACTGTTTACTGAGAGATACTTTGAAGTAAATTTTGCTCAGTCTTTTCCGGAGATGGCTGCAACGGAAGGGGCCCGGGTTTAAAATAAGAGGAGATGCAATGGCAATTTCATTCTTCTTCATAAAAGATTGAATCACGTAAAGAAAATGCTGCATGGGATCCACTCAAAATGATACATTCAAACATAGTAGTAGTACAACATTCCATTCATCTTACTGTCAAAACGATCATACAAAATGAAGGTAATTTCCACTGAATGATGCTGCCTCCACCATGTTTCAGTGAGCACAACGTACGTACCACTGATGTTATGCCTAACTGAAAATGTTATGAAGGTCCAAGAACTTCACGTACATGGATATGGAGAGGTATGTCAGTGTGTAAGAGGTTCAACATTAGCCTCTTAGAACTTTGTCTTGTTAATGGTTTCTTTGCCTTGGCCAGTTTAGAAGGATGACCGTGCATTGGAAAGGCAGCGCTTGTGCAGCTAGTCCAAACTCTCAGATGATTTTCAGATGATTTCTTTAAAATATTGTTTTGACAACCCGACTCTGCCTTAAACTTCTACACGACTTTATCCCTGACCTGTCTGCTGTATTCCTTGGTCTTCATGACTTTGTTTGCTCAGTTATCTTCTTTAACAAATCTTTCAAAGAGCAGCTGAAGTTATACTCAGAAAAAAATTACACAAAAGTGGACTGTATTTACAAATTAAATAACTTCTGAGGTTAATTGGTTTATGCTGGATTTTATTTTTGAATATCAGAGTAAAATGTTCTCAGAACAAATTGATGCAAAACTTTTTTTTTTTTTTTTTTACATTTTTGTGAATAATTCAAAAATAAGATGTAAACATTCAGGGGGTATGTATGTGGACCTTCAATGTTAATAAACCTAACAAATGAAATTTTTAATATAGATTTTCTTTACTCAGAATTTCTACTGTTATGTGTATGAAGCAATGAAATACTCAAGCTTTTTATTGCATTCACTCTGTTAAAGAAGTTCTGAATATTAAGTGATCATGGAGTTAAGACAGAGTTCACAATGAGTTTTCAAAGACCAAAACAGCAAAAAGTATGATGCCAAAAAAATAAGCAAGAAACGGAAGAATATATGTGTGAGAAATTAATGTGCGAGGCTGCACACAACACTTCACCTGTAAGTGAATGCGAGTGCCGGAAGGCAGCAGAAATGCAGCATGTTGGAAAAATGAGTAAATTATGGATGCAGAAAGGTACAAACAGAACATGTGGTGAAGTTGGAGTTAATGGAGCTTGTAGACTTTGCTAAATTCCTGCCTGTGGAATTCTTAATTATAGTCACAAACAGGGACGAGTCCATTACTGCCTTGTTGAGCTCTGCATCCTCCAATTGATTTTTGATGTGACTTGAAGAAACACCCGAGTTATCCTTTTGTGCCTTTGAAAATATATCTAAGGAGGATTTTAAAACGGCCCCAAAGACGTAAGCACATCATGTTCACTTTATCTGATATGAATATAAAGATTAGCATTTATATGAATATAAATATACATTTAGATACTTTTTTTCATTAGCCAAACAATTTAAAAAATCCTGGATAGAATCTTGTCAGACCTACTTGTTCCACCTAAATAGTCCTGACATGTGCTGTGTTTTGGGGTTTGTGGAGATGATGAGTTGGCAGTGGGTCTTCTGGATAATGTATCTTATATTTTTTATTTATTTTTTCCGGTGGTACCACTGTGTATTGGGCTTGTTCCATCTCAACCGGAGCAGATGCTTGATCTGATTAAGGTGCGGGCCATTCTGAATCCTTGAGATGCCTTCGGCTTTATGTTTTTCTGAGTCATTTGGGAGCAGTACTCCTAGACCATTGCTGTTTGCATTCTGAGTTTTTTGAGAAAGGTTAGCTCTTCATTAAAACTTAGGGGGACAAAATCTTTATGCGACTGCATATTTCTACAAAATGATTATTATTATTTATGATACTTTTCATAAGGTGTGATATTTTTTAGCTATTTTTTCTCTTAAAGAAAAACAAACAAACAAAGAAAACAATAGAAACCCTTTATTTAATCAACATAATCCCTAATTATTTTTTCTACATCACACTGGCAGTATGAAGAATTTCACAGTTTAAAAAAAATACAATAAATTATGTCTTTATGCTAGCTTTAATCTAATATATTTTTAAAATGAAAATGTATTTAAATTTGTTGAATTCATCAAATTTTTATGCCATGGATCCATAGAATAATCTATGAATTAATTAAATAGAAAACACAGAGTAGAACATAAAGAAAAAAAAATATAAACGCAAAGGAATTAACTTCTACTGAACACCATTTAATGACAATAATCAACAATACAAAAGACGAAGGCCGAACCAAAAACATAAAGACCCACTGAGTAGAATAAAAGGTG
The DNA here is from genome assembly GCA_903067065.1 of Brachyrhaphis terrabensis. Lineage (NCBI taxonomy): Eukaryota > Metazoa > Chordata > Actinopteri > Cyprinodontiformes > Poeciliidae > Brachyrhaphis > Brachyrhaphis terrabensis. The sequence goes on along the minus strand of CAEGAG010230147.1, from coordinate 333 downwards.
AATCAAAAGTGTTTATATATTTGAGCTTGTATGTATAATTTTGACCTACTGCAGATTTAGAGACAATGTACCGTATTTTCCGGACTATTAGTCGCTCCGGAGTACAAGTCGCACCAGCCATAAAATGCATAATAAAGAAGAAAAATACCTATACAAGTCGTACCAGAGTATAAGTCACAGTTTTGAGGGAAATTTATTTGATAAAATCCAACACCAAGAACAGACATGTCATCTTGAAAGGCAATAAAAACAGAATAGAGGCAACAACAGGCTGAATAATTGTACGGTATGCTAACGTTACATGACACATGAACAACGAACTGAGAACGTGCC
>CAEGAG010230098.1:0-66061 GCA_903067065.1 Brachyrhaphis terrabensis | reverse complement strand
TATATATATATATATATATGTATGTATATATATATATATATATATATGAAGCACATATTTCTCTTGTATGTTTTGAAATCCACAGCAAAAACACATTTAAATAGTCAGAATTGGAAATGGTAGGCCTGACTTTAGAGAAAACCATGAAGTGCGGTTGGACACTTCGTGGTCAAGACAAGGATCCTGATCAAAGTATTGAAAATTATCTTTATCATCTTTGTATCATCTAAATGAACTGAACTATCAATACCTAGCCTCTGACCTCATCTGTCCACAGCATTCACAAAGCGTATAATTGGGGAAAGCAGCTGAAACACTAAATAATATTTCTTCTGATTTTCAAAGCACAGTCCTAAGTTTAACAGGTGGAGAGCAGTTTTTCTTCTATGAGTTGTCACCTGGAGCCGCACTGAAATATGTCTCAAGCAAAATGATCAACAAGCCACATCAAAACAGAGAGAAAACACACAAAAGTTAGCTTAGAATCGAGCAAACCTCTCCCTGTTAATTTGAAGCTGTTGTTGTATAAGCATCAAAAAGATATTGCTGTCCATGTAGAAACTTATGTTGTGTAGCTTCCAAAACTTAACTGGCATGTAAGTGTTATAATGATAAAATGTAATGTGGTATTTCACTGCACTGAAAAACTATGTTTTAAATTGGGACTGCTTGATATTTAGAGAAAACAAAATTGCAGTATCATTACTAGATTTTCATGATGATAGCTATTATGAATAATCTACTTTTTCAATGTTTTGTGCAGCTCTATTGATTCTATTGAAGTAATTGGCTCCAACACACTTCTCTCCAATGATAATTTTTATATTACTCTGATTTTTGGGAGGAGGGAGGAGCGACATAAAAGAATTCATTTTGAGACATCTTTAGTGTCTGCTGATTTTTTGTTTTACTCTGTCAAGCACATTCAACAAATTTTCAGTTGATCAATTTTAGAAACTTGCCAACTCAAACTCTACTTTCTCATTTCTTAAGTATGGCAAAAACGCACATTAGATGCATTCTTCTTGCTAAAAACATTATGACTTGTCAGAAAAGTTTTTTATGAAAAAAAATGTCTTGCAGGCAATTCAAGTAAAAAAAAAAAGTATTATTTACTCAAAATTTTTCTCATATGATGCCTCTGACTTATGACCTCCATTTTTAACACATTTCAGTTTGCTGGCTTCTGCAATGCCTGTGCCTTTATGTCAAATCTCTTGGACATTTGACATACTGGTACCAGGGACAACAGCCCCTAGTGCTCACACAAAACATGAGTGCCATTCAGCAGCACTGATGACAATCAGAAAAAGTTGATTTGAGAATCATTAAAACAGTTTTCTTCTAAAGAACAAACTAACAATCCATGCACCAGTAAAACCACACAAACGTTGAGAAAGTTGTACTCTAGAGTCGACATGTGTCTCAACTTCCTTCCTCTGAGCAACAGTTATGATCCCACAACAACAGCAGCCACTGACTGGAAAAGCCAGAGAAAAAATAATCTGCATTGCTAAAGGATGTTTCAGAGTCCTCTGACTCCAGATCTGTTTGAAACATCATCACTAAAGCCCACAGAAATGCAGAAGCAAGTCGTATCATTTTTGCAGTAACATCACACAGTTGTTACATCAACACTCACCTTTTTTACTGCCATGCAAAAAAATGTGACCTAAAGCCAGGGGCCCAACTCTGCTTAGCTTAATATATAAATTTTAGATTAAAAAAAAAAAGGTTGTTTTTACTTAAAATTTTGGGGAAAATTTGGTAACATAACATTGTGCACATAGACCTATCTTATGATTACAACATGAATAAATAGAACAAATAATCCGTTCTTGGACTGACCTAGAAAGTTGCTAAGTCTCCCAATTATGTAGTTAGAAACTGATCCAACACTGAGTCACTAAAGTCTAATTGTTGCAGACATGATCTTTGAATATTTTTGTCTTGTGTCTGCAACAAAATATTTTAAAATCAAAATTTTAAACATGTTTGTCTATAAGAAATGTAATTTTAGCCTTGCCAATCTGGAAACATAATGATAATTATTTAAGACAAGAATACTGGTGTGTACCTCATACAATCCAATTAGATTTGGTTACCCCTAAACATCTGCTTAGTTCTACTATGCCTTCGTCTGGCTGTGACTGTCACTTCTCCTCATCGAGCGATGAACATCAAGCTGTGGGGTTTTGTGGTGTAAAATTAAGTCCGCTGTTAAAATGAACCTGTTTCCTCGCCTGCTGGCCATCAACGTATATCCAAACAAAACTTAACGTCAGCTTTGAGGCCTTTAATTTTCTATTTCTGATCGGCTCATCAACAGGTGTGTAAACTTCAGCGCGTCAAATCTGATGTCTGTGCATGGAAGCGGTGAGATGAACTTACACGAAAGCGTGGTAGATGAACGCCCAGGTTCTGGGTCTCTCCAGGACGTTGTACAGGTAGTTTTGAAGCCGCCGGTAGCGCACGTTTCTTCGGCCGCTCTGGGCGCTGTACACCAGCGGCTTTCCCAGGAGGCTGAGTCGAGCTCCCTGCTTCCCTGCCAGGCTGTCCGAACCGCGACCACCAGCGGCGTTGGTGCCGCCGCTGGCTGTGGTGGTGGCAGAAGGGGACAGCAACCCATCTCCCGCGTTGTTCATCATCATCTTCCGTCCGGACTCCACATCTTTTATGCCGTAGCCCTCGTTATGATGCCTGGGTGATGCTCTCATCCAGAGCCCGCTGCCTCCACCTCCGCCTCCGCCTTCGTCTCCGCTGTGGTTCCTGGGCATGGCATCACCAAAGCTGGCAACAAGTGCGCGGAGGGTCTCCAATCGTGTCCGATGCGCACTCCACTCCTCTCTGCACGTGTGAGGCGCTTAGCTGAGAGCGAGAGCAGCTGCGCCCGACACTGGCCCGGCCCGGCACACTTTCACCGCCCTCTTCCCCCCTTTACATCAACATCCTAGTGTACACGAATACCCAGCGCGCCTAAAAGGTGCCCACATGTGCTTGTCTGGTAGTGACAGACTGCAGGGTGTCCGCGCTACAGCGAGGCGAGATTCACGTTCTTACTGCGCTCCGCTTCGCAGCCTGTTGCGAGACAGCGGCAGATGCGCATTAGTTCTTCTGTTCTCTCCGCATCACATTTGTTTCTGCTTTTCATTTAAGAATAAAGGCCTCCTGACTCCAAGTTTCTTTGTTGTCAGGAGGAGGAGGCGGTGGCGCGCCGAGGCAGATCTGATGCAAATGAGTAACCGTCGCATTTATGCTTATTTCCCACTAAAGTTCCGGACTAAACTGATAGCCTGTAAATTAACAAAACGTAAGCATTTTGTTCGAGCTTATGTTTGGTGTACAGAATTTCCAGCATGCAATGTCAAATATCACACTTCATTTTCAACCTCGGATTGTGTTTACCTTTTAAACAACGCAACACAAAAGTGCTGGATTGCTATTACTATTTTTAATATTTTATTGCCACGCCACATCTTTACAGGATGCGATTATGAACCATATCCCCTTTCTGGTTCATTCATTTATATCGTGGAGTCACTATTAAAGTGGGGGTAAAAAGGCTGCCCAGAACGAGAAACGTTTCTTTCATTTTAAGTGAAAGTTTCAGGGGGAAAGACGTGTCAGTTATGTTTCCACGTGTGAACTTCCTCCCCCTTAACCGTCGACGCCTCTTTTGTCGCGTCTGACTGGCTCCTTTTCTCTCCGCATCGACCTGACCTTGACGATCATCGCGTTTCTAAGAAGCAGATCTCACACGGCGTCCTGTCGCAAAAACGCAGTAACCTGCTTGCAATGAGTGGCGCTCAGGTGAGTTCTGAGTTTATTGCAGAGAAAGTGCAGGAGAAGCTTCCTCCTCCTGCCGGATTTAGTCTTCTTACGAAACGATGCCATCTGCTGGCGGCTGACTTTCTGTTCAGGCTCCACTGACTCAAGTTTGAGAAAATCCCAAGACACCAAGAGCTTAAAAAAAAGGAGGCATTTGTACAACACCTATTCCTAAATTTCCTAAATTCGTAAAGATGGCCTCATGTACCTGTACCCTGATTATCACCTTGCAGATTTTTGGATTTATTCTGAACCATTGCCCTGTCAAACTCTGACCTGTAATGTTTACCCGACCCCAGAACTAGGGATAGCAGACGATCATTTATTCACCATCCATGGTTCCCATTGTACATAGGGTCCTCTTCCATAATGTTCTGGGGGTGAAATAATCCCCAATAACTTTATGTTTTCCTCGTCTCCACTGTTTAATCTCCATGGCTTTCAGACAGTTAAAGTTTGAGTCTCCACAGAGTTAACCCAGGGAAACATCCTCAGCTGTGTAAAATGCTACTTCCTGTTGACCTAATTCCTGCTGTTAATTTTGCCAGTTACTCACCAATCTGTTTCCTTTATGGAGTGTGACCCGGAAGCCATTCCCATGAAGCCATTCCTTTCCAGCTCTCACATTACCATAGACCGCTTACCTTTACTAAGTTGTGGCTGACTTTTCAGGTCCAAACCTACTATGCCTGTTACAATTAATCTGGAACTGATAAAATATAGCTTAAGCTTGCTTTTCACTCTTAAGGTCCATGGAGTTTTTCTGTGGACATTTCCTTCTTTGTCAAGTGACTTAGACTAGTCCATGTGTCATTTTCAGCTTTATTTTAAGACCTAGCTTTGACAGATGAATCTCTAAAGCAGTAGAAGTAAACTTAAATGACATGCTTTGGTGCCTGTCACCAAGACACAATCTGGCTTCCTGTTCTTACTCAAGCTGTTCAACAAAAGTCCCTTCCACAATTTTCAGCTCTGCACAGCTGGAGTATAGATGACACTCAAGGATGCTTCATTTCTCTCGGGACGGCTACGCTGGAGCACATTCTGAGCAGCTGACCAAAGGCTTCTGGGGAAAGGCTGACGTTGCTGAGGCCGTGACACGCTGCTTGAGGCTTCTTCAAAGCCATCTGGAGACCCATTGCCAGCATCCCGGCACACAAACATTCATCAAAGCCACAGAAACACCAGGAAATACACTAAAAAGAACGTTAGGGATCCTCAACATGTGCACCAAGATGGAGATTATATTACTATATGATAGAAAAGCTGCTCATATGTAAAGAACAGAGCACAGCACAGAAGTGAGGTTTGTAGAGGTGAAAGATTTTGTCACTCAAGAATTACATGGCACAAGTCTGGAAAATTTAAACCAAGTCACAAGACCAACATACAGTAGAGATCTCTGGATTTACAAAGTGATGGTGGTGTCACAAGAAGGACACATTGTTGGAGTCTTTAACTTTATAATTTTTTTTGTCTTGTTATTAGAAGATTAGAAGATTCTTCAAGTAAAAGAGACCAATAAAAAAAAGTCTTTGAACATTAGAGGAACACATATGGTTTATTAGAGCAAAAAACACAATCTTACCGTCACTGTTAATTGTGTCTTAAATGCAAGAACCGCAGTATCTGTTCCTGAAACACAGCAACAGATGCTGGTGTTTGGTTTTATGAGGTAGAAGAATCAGAGGGCTTTTTGTTGAAGTTTCTCATTCATTTCTCTTGACTAGTATGTCAGAGTGCAAGCTACTGTTATCTTGCTCTGGTGTGGGAAAGCAATGATGAACTCAGAATCTTAAAACTGAGGAGACGTCATGTCATCTTTTCAAACCTAGTTTCCAGAATCACCCTGTCTCACGTCTCCATGGAAAACATCAAAACATTTCAGAGTTTCTTTGAGTCAGCAGAAGGTTTGCAGATTAGGAGCTCTAAGTTTTCACTTGTTTCGTTTAGTTTCCTTGGGAAGAACATCTCGATGGATTTTAATAAAGCTAAATTTGTGACATGTATATTCCAGCTCTTTCCAAAACTTCTCTTTCCACTCATGTGGTACTTATGACCTGATTTGATTAATCTTTTTCCATTGAGTGAGATGGAAATTTTATTGTGGCGTCTTACATGACATGTGATCAGCTCTCTGCTTTTCCACAAGGCCTCCATCCATGTGTTGAACCAGAGGGCCGTGACCCCTGGTCCAGCAGCGAAGGGAACAGAGAAGGCCCGGGGGCCCGGCTGGCATGGCGAGTGTGCTGGGAGGATTGGTTAAGATTGCCTGCAGATGTTGTTTCAAGGGGCCCTCTGTTTATTTAATGAGAAGAACATAAATCTCTCAAGCTCTCTGCTGCACTGTATTACATGTTAGGTCACGCATGAGGCCATGAGACTCTGACTTCCTTCATGGAAATATAACAGTAAGTGTTGGGGCACAGAGGTGTAATGAGCTTTTATCAACAAACACTGCTGTTTTCAGTTTTTTTCTTGTTGTGTGGCTTGTTTACTGAAATTATTGGTTTACCAAGGAACTAGAAGAGAAAGCACATAAACGTAAAGCCGTAGTTTAGCGGAACAACAATCAACGAGGTAAAAAACATTCTGAAAGTGATCTTAAAATATAAACAGGGATACTGAACTAAAAAGGCTTGAACATGACTGAAACTATCTTGCTTCTTACTCGTCCCGTATGTAAAGGCAGTTTCAACATTTTCTCCCCCTTTAAAGTTTTTTTGTCTTTTTTTTGTAAAAAATATTTTCCACCATGGGAGAAAACAATGCTTTAAATGTTAGCTGCATTGTGCGAAGTCAGCAGTAAAGTGTAAAGCTACTCAACAACAGAATGGTGACTAAAAAGAGAAAAGAATAGTAAGTGCTAAAATTGTGCTACAATTCTTGAGGTATGTAATTGCTTTGGTTCAGTGACTCATATGGGGGTTAGGCTTTACAAGTATACATACGTGTTGCAATGTCCTCCCAGTGTGGTAGGGCAGAGTCAAATTAATGCTGTTGATATTCACAGCTGAGTGGTAAAAATTAGGTGGAGACGTGGTGTTGGGCTTCCTCTTCCTGTTCAGATCACATGTAACAAGCACTCAGTTCTTACTTCAGGCCTGCTGTACCACTCTGTCATGCTCCTCTCAGGTATGCTTGTTTTCATGAAGCAGTCACTCTCTCAAGTATTAGCCAAAAAAATTGTCTTTTAAGAAAACCCTTAGTTAGTTGACTTACTGTATTTCTCAAAACTATTCATACCCTTTGCAGCTGTTCATGTTTTTTAACACACAGGCGTTAATGTACTTTACTGGGATTTTATGTTGAAGACCAATACAAAGGAGTGTATAATTGTGCTGTAGGTGGATGTGTATAGGATTTATGTAAATCCTATATACATAAGTCTTATGTATATAGGATTTGAAAATCATATATATATATATACAATTTTACACCGATCAACTTCAAAAAGTAAAGTGACAACACACGTCTCATTTTAAAATGACTAATATTGGTGACAGAACAATTACACTTGGCAAAAACTCAAACGATGCATATTTTTTCCACACATTCGTTTTTTTTATTTGTAAATAATAAAAATGAATTTTTTTAATATATAAAACATACACATCATTTGAGCCACATCTGTTATACAAACAATAATTGTTGCAGTGAATGCTTTACTATTCTCTAATTTTCTCATTGCTTCAGTGGAACACAGAAGATTGTAAACAATTATCAATTTTTTTTCTCCTGTTAATACTGACAAAAAGAAAGGTGTTGGGGGACCGGGAGGGGGGCTTCACCAGACGATGCAAAGAAAACGCTTGTGAGGAGGGATTGAACTTGGCCCTTTCGGTTTCAGTGTTCAGACTGTATAACACCTTGTAACCCATTACCTTGATGCGTCCATCTGCGTGGTCCCTAATTGTATGTAGTGTTATTACCACTTAAATGACTTGGCCCCTTGTACAGTAATCGATAATTGGCTATTGAATAATATGATTCTCTGTTTATTCGCTGTATAACTTAAAAGCCCATGTGTCACCATATCTGAAATTATTTTAAAACATAATTATTTCCATATAGTTTGATGTTATTTGTACATATTTATTCATACATCACCTCAGCCCCCTGTGAGGTATACTGTGAAGTGGAATAATAATAGTAAGAGGGGCTGTGAGCTCTGCTCAGTATGACTGTACAGTACAGTACATCTCCTAGAGGATCAGGGAAAGACATCAGCATAATCTCGGGTTTCAGTTTGAGAGACATTCAGCACCAGACAGAGGGACGTGGAACAGACTCCAGCTGAGTTCAAATGTCTTTTGCAATATGGGAATGGCTTCTTGGTTTTTATCTCTTTAATATTCAAGTACGAGCAAACTGTACAACTGCATGCAACAACAAGCGGCCCTACAGTACGTGGAACTAACACGCATCAAGGTCAGTGTCTTTTTTTCTGTATCGGTTTTACAAAAAAAAAAGAAAAAAAAAGTGCATGCAGCTTGGCACGCATTCCCACATCATGCCGGCCTCTCCCCACGTGGTGGCGGGAATCTGCACCTCCCGCCACACACTCATATGCCAGTGTTGGCACTCATATGCCAGTGCCAACACTGGCATATGAGTGCCAGTGTTGGGACTCATATGCCAAACTGGCATATGAGTGTTGGTGATCCGACTTTCATGTTCACATAGATGCATGAGGAAACTGCAATCTATTCTTCTTTTCTGCTTCAAGACAAAATAAGTAACCTGAACCAATGGGATTGTTGCTTTTTTTTTTTTTTTTTCCTTTTTCATAACTACATTTTTGTTTTTGTTGAAAAGTTAAACTTTTTCTAGTAAAAAATCAAGCTCTTGTGCTTGTATTAAAAACAAGATAAACTAAGGTTTGAATAAAAACCTTTAACGTGCTGGGGGTGAGGGAAGGCACTCCCTCAGAAATGTGAAAAGTTACATGGTCCAATCCAGCTCTGGCATAGGTGAACAATAGCATTTATTTATTTTTATCTGACAGTGATACTATATCCTTTGCACATTTCAAAGTGACATAACCTTGATTTATTTGTCAACCCCCTGGGAGGCCTACAACACAATTAAACAAAGACAAGTGGTTGAACATTGATCTCATTATTGGGTGTAAAAGTCTAAGACATGTCACTGCTTCGGTCCATCAATTTGCCTCCATTCTTGGCTCATTTCCTTGGCAACACTCTTGGAGGATCATTAGGAGGTTTGCTGCATCTCCGAGAAAGGAGAGGGTTTAGGGGAATGAATGCCAGTATGAGTGTGGTATATAAATGATGGTCTCCAGCCACCAGGATTATCAGCATCAGGTTGAATTGCTAAGGATTCTTACAGTTTCACTGGTCAGACGTGGGACTTCTTCTGCAGAAATTTCTGCACGCAAATCTATTTCAGTATTTGACAAATGAGGCTTTGCTATCTCCATTGTTCCACCCAGGATATTTTCAGGTGAACTCAGTGAAAGAACAGAGGCAAAATGGTGGACCATCCGTTATTATTACCTATCATCCTGGAGAAGAGCCGCAGACTAAATTTTGTGTCCTTATAAAATCTTTTTTTCATCATGCACACTTCAGACTGACCACATATCATGAACAATTTGCACACTGCAAAAACATTTTGTGCCTGTAGTAACAAAAGGAAAGAAAGGAATGCCACAATTCACTCTTAAAAGACTATGGCCCCAGAGTAGCCATGGTAAACATGTTGAAAAGAGAATATCTTGACAAAGAAAGGGACCAGTGATCTAGGCACCAGAAGAAGGCCCTGTGCTTCCAGACTGAACACCCATGCGGGGGAGGGCAGGGTGGCATCCTGACGGGGAGATAGAGCAGGAATACCGGCAGTCTGATGGGCTTCTGGAGGAGGCCGCTGCAAAAAGGACTGCGCCCCCTGCAGTCAGCGAAGGGATTTTACCTCTGTCACGAGGCCATACATTCCAATGCTTACGTACATTTCTTTGCTAGGTTGATTCGGCTAAAAACCACCCTGTTTCTTTTTGATTCACTGACACTCATAGCAATCATATTCCGACTGGAGAGCAAGAGATAAACCATGAGATTTTTCTTTGAATGGAAACGAAACACCGAAATATGACGCTCCCTACAACAGACAAAAATAACTGCGGCAGGAGTGATTGTCAGATTTCAACAAAGCTTTCTCGCTGTGACCGTTTCTGATTGTTGTTGTTCTATGTTTCTACCTCTTATTGTATGGGCCTCTCTCTTCAGTTTCTTTTCTTAAGTTTTTTTTTTCCCTTTCCTTCTAGGGATAGTGTAGCACTGTTGGTCCACTAGGTTCGAACACCAGGCGGTCCCGAGGAACTGTCAAGAGATGATTGGGAAGCTCGCCGTGTCAGGGATGCCAGCGTCGGATCGACCAAAGAGGACGGAGGGAACAGCTTGTACCAACCAATGACTGTGTTTGACAAGTCTAACTCATCCAGCAGGATCTGTGCAACTCCCATGAAACTTTTATGGTCCATCCTGCCATAGTCACCCCAAACGATAACCTGAGGGAGAAGATTTGCTTTAAGCTACTAAGCTCAATCATGTGATGAGGAGAAAAAAAAATATGGCACTCACCTGTAGGACTTTCCCCTGTGGGCTCTCCTCAAACAGCAGTGCTTGCTGGTACAGGGGATCAAGTGTTTTCCGTGCAATCTTGGTTTTCTTTTTGGCTACATATGCTCCATTATTCAGCAGGTAGACTTTGACATATGGAGCTAAGAAACAGAAAAACAAAAAAATGGTCTGAAAATACAAGCTGATCCAGATTTTCTAAAAAAAAAACAAACAAAAAAAAGGTTTTAGTCTAACTGGAAGAAAAAAGAAAAAGAAAAAAAAATATTTGTATTCAGACCATATAAACATTACAAAGCAAAAGAGAGCAGAGCACCTACACTGTCTCGCACAATGTATATTGAACTTTTTTCATATTTTGGAATGTCACGGTCACACCCTTCAATGTTATTGGGATTTAATGTAAAAGACCAACACAAAGAAGTACACAATTGTTAAATACAGGATTTTCAACTGGTTTTTAAAATTAACAGTCTGAAAGGTGTGCCATGCATTTGCATTCGGCACTCTTTACTCTGAAAAAGGATGCTCACAAATGCCCCCCATATTCAACATGACTGACTTGAGCAACTGGCTAAGAAGAATGAAAAAAAAAAAAAAAAAGCCAGTTTTTACAAATGCAAAAGAGTTCTTGGCAGTACCAAAATACTTGATGTACCAGGTGCTATTTGAGTTTTATCATACGACCAGCTCACAGCACTGGAAATGGCTGAAAACAGCTTTCCAAACAATCAGCAAACAAAGTCGAAAAAAGAGAGTTGTTGGACCAGGGCTAAAGAAGCAGCCATTGCCCATCATGCGAGTACAGGGCACCTCTGCAAATCATCTACAGACGCAGTAGCTGGCTGTTATTAAGTGGAGGTTCTTACCAGGCAGAGATTTGGATCCTGGCTTTTGTACGAGTCCTCGAGCTCTGATGACCTCCACCTCCAGCTGCCCTTTTTTCTCTATCATTCCAATCTGAATGTCACCTGAGTAATGACAGAGCAATGCTTGCTGAGAGGAACGACAAGTGGCTCAAATGATGAAAGGAGAAGATGATGTGATGCTGTGAACCCAGACCAAACAGGATAGTAGCTAAACTGTTACCGCAGAGCTTTGCTAAGACAATGGGAAGCTCCTGAAGTGGTTAATGACTGGACAGAGAAAAAGACATCTATATGTCTAAATAAACACAAGACAACTGATAATAGGTATCTTCAAAAAATAACCAAATTGGAAAACAAATCTTTAGAGAAACAAAACAAATAATTAAAAACTAAATTAGAACTGAACAAAGAACTACACAGTAAAAACATATTTAAATAAACAAAAAAATGGTAAATATATTTAAAAACTAACAAAGTTAGTTATGAGAGATGAAGAATATCCAGGCAGACAAGATGCAAATGACTTATAGCAATGGGAGGAGACAGACATATTTATAGCATAGATGGGACAAATAAATGAGAGGAGAAATAATAAGCTGAATAAAAAGACAACAGTAGAGATGAGTGTGACAATTTAGTACCTATTGCAGGAGTAGCCAGAGTTTGCCTGCCCACCAACTGTGCTGGTCCCAGTCCATCCAGGAAATCGCTGAACTGGCTGCTGGCACCCAGATTTAAACTAACACAGAAACTAATTCAGAAAACACAAACAAAACAGAGCAAATTTGCTCCTCGTGAAGTTCAGGTAGAACACCAATAAATCTTATCTGTTTTTCAGGAGGAGATTTGTTGTTTACTTACTTTCCCTCAGAGTTGCAGCTGTTCATGCTGCCGTTGTTCGACTCTCTGCTGGGCTGGCGGCTCATGTTCCTGGAAAGCTCCACGGCCATGCCAGTTTCTGTGCTCCTCTGGATGCCCTTTTCCCTTTTAGTCTTCCCCTCTAGAAAATAAAGAGAGAAACGAGGCAAGTGCAAAAACTTTTAATCCAACAGTTTACAGCCTTTGTGTTTGAGGCAACAGATAAACATAAGCTCTCGAGGTCTGTTCCAGAATGATCCAAGTCTGCCATTTTGATTAAAATTGTTGCATGAACATTTCATGGACTTTGTGTGTAAATCTCTTTCAAAACCATATTTTAATACCACAGAACATGTTTGTTGACGACAAAAACGCACCATTTTAAGCTTAATTCTCTGATTTTCTAAGTGATTTCTACTTGTACATATACAATCCATGTAATTAAACAAAACAAAATAAACCTCAGACTTCAATATATTCCATTAGGATCTTCTGTGAAGAATCGACATGCCCAGAAATAATAATGTGAGGTGGAAGGAAAATTATCAGTGCTTTTTGTGTATTTTTTTACAAATTAAAATCTGAAAACTGTGGCGGGCATATCTATTCAGTCTTCTTCACCCTAATGCCCCTAAACACCTGTCAGATTTTTATTAATTGAAAGCCATATGTCCTTTCAGAATTATGCCCTACTTTGTGTTGTACTATAACACAAAATCCCAATAAGATCTATAAGATTTTCCAGATTCAATATGAAAGTGAATAAGGGACGTGAATGTTGCTACCATTTAATTTACACGACAGAAGACAGACATTAAATATGCAACAATACATTTGAATAAAATAATGTCGATTCTAGTTCAATCTATGAGTTACAAATCAAAACAGTCCGTTAGTCGCAAAACGCCAAATAGCATAAAATAGCTGGAGGATAAAGCTCAGATTCAACCATATGAATCCAGTAAAATGAGGTTACAGCCTTACCTGACGTTGCTGTCATCCATCATGACCAAAATAAATTTTTCTATGAATTAGTGTTGGTCTCTGTCCCGTCTCTCTCTCTCTCTTTTCTCCCATCTTTACATCAGAGATGAAAGAGCGAGCCCCCCCCGAGCCCCCTGGCCAAGTGCTTTTTAATAGCTTTTTATGCCAGGAACAAAGAAGGGAAAGGCAGAATCTGGCTTTCATTCTACATGCTCTCAGTGGAAAGAGTGGATGCTGGACATTTAAACTCTAAGGCAGCAGAAGATTTTGTCTTCTTCGGAAGGAAAGTACACATTCAATTTTCTGGGTCTGAACTAAAGTATGTTTTAATACGACAGGACAAATCATCAAGACTATTCCTATGAGAAAAATATTTTGAATGTTTTAAATAATCACTATTTCCAATAATTTAAGTAACATTACAGTGCTTAAATTAAAACTTAAATGCAGTCTTCTAAATAAATACGTACAACAATTGTTATTCTCCTTTCCCAAACAATAAAAAAGTATTAAAATTGAAGACTAAAGGAACACAATGGAAAACTTACGTGTGTTTACAACTTGATAATGAGTCAATTGCTGACAACAAATTTTGTCAGTGAAGAATAAAACTGTGAAAATGCCCAGGGCCTAAAATCACAACATGAGGACATAAATGTTACACAAAACCCTACCCACAAAATTTCTACTATTTTCCTGGAATTTTTAATTATATGAAAATTCCCCAAGTTTCTTCTAATGTCCAGGTGATCAAAGACAAGGTACTGTATTCAAATTATAACTAAACCTGACGACTATATAATCCTGTTTTAGAGGGCAATAGTGATACAAAGTTTGAACAGTTTGTGTGCGCGACTCACCAGGGTCGCTGATCTGTGAGGTGCTGCGGCTGCGGTTCTTGCCGACAATGGCCACGAAGCGAGCGCTGATGCTGGAGCGTCTCTTCTTGCTGCCACCGCTTACGGTGCCCAAAGCGGTGTCTGATTGGCTGCCATCTGTGCGCTCCTGCGTGTAGATCTCACCGCTCACACTGGAGCTCTTCATCATGTTCCGACCCATAGAAGATCGCATCTGCCGACTGTAAGATAGAAGACTCTGGATAAATCTAGGATCTTGTTGGTGTTATTGAGTATGCTCTTAATTAATGTATATAATAACCTTCCAATAATGTGGCATAACATAAAACAGCAGGAGCAGAACAGAAAGTGAACTTCTGTTTATTATGCCAAATGGGAACCAAACAGAATACACCTTCTGTTTTAAATGAACATAACTAGAGTTTACAGTTGTTGTAGGACTGAAAATGAGTGTTCATCAACCAAAAGGCCATGATGTTATAAGTTCAAGTTTCTTCTTAAACATTGCACTAAATATGAGCAGCAGCAGCAACAGTAACGTGAGCGATGCCGCCTCCTAGGGTTTTGGAGGAGCCAGCGCACGTCGATCCCCTGGGAGGGTGTCAGTGGGCTGCAGGACAGCGCTGCCACACTGCCTCTTTCACTCTGACTTTCCACTCCCAGTGGCTCCCTGACAGCTATGGTCCAATGTCCCAGAGGAGCCGGGGAGAGAGAGGGAAGAGGGAGCATGGTTTGAGGCCTCTCCACTGCCTCCTGCAGGGGAGTTAGAGAACTTCTGGCAGAGGATGGGTAGAATGGAAGGGGAAGATCTCGGTCTTGAGGATGGAGGGGGTCCGGGCAGTCACAGCACAGAAGGCATGCAAGGAGGGATCTAAGACATGCAGGGGGGGGGATTGCACAAATACATAAACACATAAACACACGGACAAAAGGACAAATAAGATTTCAGTTTTCTGAATGTTTACTATTTGTTTTTCTTTAGATGGAAATAGTGTTTTCATCAAGGCAGACAAAGTTCCAAATTCCATCCAATTTTGTCCCCAATCTTACTGTTGTCGACTAGTGAACTGAAGATGAAGAGGAATACAAATTTTCATCAGTGATACCAAACATATTGTACATCCAAATGATCAAAAAGATGAATTCATGAGAAGAAAACAATTTTGGAATGGCATGGTCAGATTTATTTTTAGTTTCCTTAGAACAGATTTGTCTGTTTTTCAGCCAAATTGTGAATGAAGTGGGTGTTAAGGTTTATGGAGAAGGTTTTGAAATAATCTTCCATGGTCTCATTTTGTCAAATCCCAGAACAAACACTTCAGCACTAATGAAATCCCCGTAATGCTTAATTTTTTTCCAGCTAAAAATAAAGCAAGAAAAATAAATAAATTACTTTCAATTACTCAAAATGCCAATTGCACAAGCAATTAGAGAAGGATGGTTGATGGAAGGTTGTATACAAAAAAACCAATAAACGTATATGTGGCATGTGTTTGTGTAATCCCACGTCTTCTTTGTCTCCTTCTCCTGTTCATTCCATGAAGCTGGACAAACTGTCCTGAAGCAGATAACAGAATCCATGAACACAGATATTAACGGCCTGATTGCCTTCAGAATACAACTAATTAGATCCCCAGTTAAAGTGGGTGAACAATGCCTAGTTAGCCACACAAGTCTTTAGAGGACACAGACAAAGTGGAAAAAAGGTGGCCTGAAATAAAAGATCAAAACTGAACTACGTGTAAAAGGACGCAAGTGATGGAGAACTAGTCTGCAATACTGAAGACAACATGGTAGAGTTTAAAGAAACGGCTCTTTCAGCAGTAGTCATATTAGTAGAGGAACAAGTGCTAAAACAGGGATATTAAAATACCTGGTATCGTTTAAAGTCTATACACTCAAACAGACTCCTCTCACATCTGGCTCTTTAGAGTATGAGAGGTTCTGCTTATCCATAAAATCGTTTGGACTGTAAAGAACAGGGTCACCTTCTCTCACTTTCCCAGACTTCAATATATTTGCCAGCTAATAAGCTGCACTACATCACCACCTGACCCATGGAGGACTACTGGGATTGGGTCATTTGTCCCTGTCAGTGGCCTGCTTCTGGTCAGCCAGCACTCTGTATGTGTTTGAGTTCAAAATGTCCTTTTTATATCAGCTTGACGTCAGCTAAGTCTAATCATGGTTTGCTTATGTTTAGTTTTGCTTCAGTTCTTGCTTATTTTCAGATAATTTATTAGTTCAGTTCAGCATTGGATGTTGTTCATCATCGGGCTTTCAGACATCTGTGTGTGATAAAGAGTCATGACGCTGGTGGAGAGCACTGCATCCGCTCATTCAAATATAGCAAACCTACAAATAATATTTAACAATAATTAAGCCTTATTTGCTTCTGGTTAAGGTGAGTAACAACATTATCTTTTACAAAATACGTTTAATCACTAACGGTCCGAAAGACACTGAGTTTATCCGAATTCTCTATTCTGCATGCTTACCATTTATCGACTGTGAAAGAACAATTTCACTTGAAAATCTATGAATGCACTATTATATGCCCTTATTTTTGAGCAACAGACTTTTTCTAAACATGGCCTTGCCTGTTTTCACACAAATCACCTCTAGAAAATGAAAAACATGACAAAAAAAATCACAAAATAAGACATAACTAATTTATATGTTTTGTTTGTTTTATTTTCAAATAACTACAGAGTTCGGGAAATATTTGGGAATACTTAGATACTTGTGAGTTTTCACTGGAAACCACCGTGGCACATAAGCCATACATGAGCAGCTGAAGAGCAACACCAAAGGGCCATCAATAAGCCAGAAAAGCAAAGCTGCTTTTAAAGCTGCTGAAAGCTCTCTGAGGTCAGTAGATCTCTGTCTGAATGTTTTTGATAATAAAATGTGTATCAGAAACACATTTTATTAATGGTGTTTCTGAATGTGTTAATGTGCAGACAATCAAATCTATTTTATTTATGTTCAGTTCAACGTTATTCAGTAAATTACATAACGTTGGTGTTTGCTTTTTTCCTCAGTCATAAGAGAAGGAAAGATTGATTTTAGCGGAGGTGGAGAATTATTGTTACCTGGACTCCCTTGTATCTCCTGCTACAGTGTGTCTTCTGCGTTTCAACTCCTGAGAGAAGCGTCTCTTTCCTGCTTCCCTCTTTTTCTCCTCCTCTCCGTTCACCTCCCACGATATCCTCCTGTCCTTTTTGTCCTCCTCTAAAGACTTTGATCTAAGTTTGTTTTTAAGTTGTCCCATTTGGTGAGTTTGCGTGATTGTTTGTATGTGACGATGTGTGTCACAGAGGAGACGAATCATGCAGAGGAGCGGAAGCATGCAACATTCAGAAGAAAAAAAACAGTGATTAGCATGCAGTTTAAAAAAAAAAAAAAAAGTTAAATATTCTTCAGATTGTGACCAGAGCATGCACTTAAAAACTCACCTGAGCCGTCCTCCAGGCCGCTCTGATTGTATAGACATGTAACTGGTGCTACTGAGACGAGAGGCACTGCTGGCACGGGAGAGAGCCGACACGTCGCTCATGTCGCTGTCCGAAGATCTAGCCGACATGTTGTCACTGCTGCGCCTCTGCTCTGCGTACATCTGCAATCAAAGCTCTGGCGGGTTAATCTGTTTTATGCCAAACTAGGGATCAAAAACAGACATTCTGAAAAAGTGATCTAAAGCTTCACAGAAGAAGAGCTGGAGACGCCTACCTCCCGTTTGGTCTTGAGGTCTGTTTGAGAGTTGTGGGAGGCTGAAGGCCGGTAGGAATGTACTTTCATTGGCAGCTGTCGGGCTCGCTCCTCCACTGCTAGGGCTGATACAAATAAGAAGATGAATAAAGCTTTAAGAAGAAAGTTAAAAAAAAACTTTACCTTGAAAAATATATTGATTGATAACCCTCTTATGTACAAAGAGAAAAATCATTTTCATGCCATTTGACCCTTTAGAACTCTTAGAACTCTACATTAGAACTCTTAAATTTGGTCAAGGTGAATCCAAAGTAGAATATATATTTAAAAATCAAAGGATAAGAAAAAAATTAAGATAAAAGATAAAAACAACATATTTTCATCCTTTTACATTCTCCAGACAATCTTAATAGAGACAGGGCACACCACTCTTAACTTATAAACTTAATGTAAAGCTTCAGTGCCAAGTGTTGACTTTGGTGTAGTTTTAAACTGTTCATATTTTTTTTTTCCGTTTTGCTTTACATTATGGCTTGAGAAACATACCGTGCTCTATACTGCTGCTCTTCGCAGGGAGCTGTGGAAGCTGCCGACCCCTTCGACCGGATAACACAGTTGGAGGAGAAGGGCTGCCGTGTGGGTGTGCTCTAACAATAAGCATCAAAGACAAAAAAACAGGTGGAAGGATGAGACATGTCTAGTCCCAAAATTAAATATTGACATATTTAAAAATGGAATCACAGGAGCAACAAACTGACATCTGCAGAAGAGTTAGACAATAAAGTTGGGAGAGAAGGAAAAGGAGTAAAGAACAATTTTCTGGGTATGTTCTCTACACAATCAAGGCTACACACATCCTAGAAGAGCACATGGGGAAAAAAATACCTACTTGAAAACATGAACACAAGCACACATAGGGGGAGGAAAAGATCAACACAGGTAACAACATGCACCTGTCCGGCCGCGGCGAGTTAGGACAGGAACCGGACAGCACTGTCTGTACAAAGGGCCTGAGGGGCCCCCCTCTTCTTCTACTGCCCCTTAGGATAGAGGTGGGCTGAATTCGACTGCCAGCAGCAAAAAAAAAACAAAAAAAAAAAGATTAAAAAAAAGAAAATCAAACTATCTAAAGAAAGCAAAAAAATACCTCAAGAAAAATGTTGCACAAAGTTTCACTCCTCTTGGGGTCCAGTGTTTCATACAACAACTCATCAAATACTCATCAGTTCATCAAATACATGTTACTGTGATTTTGACTATTGTGAACTAAGAAATAATTTTACAGACATTAGGGTCAGACTCTTAATATTCCCATCTAGCAGATTTTCTTTTAAAAAGAGATGCACCGATCAATTGCATAAAAATTACACTAAGATTCTACTTTCCTACTTCATTTACTGCAACAAAATGAAACATTTTCACCATATTTAGTCTCTAAATGCATCAGCCAACAGCATGAACTTCGAGGCCAATTTTTTGAGTTGGATAAAGATCCAACTCAAATTGTATCTTTATCCAATTTGTGTGAGGCATACGATTTGGAAAATCTTATATATATTTTTTTGTATTAAAAACATCTACCTCTGTCTCAGAACCCACAGCAAGTTTTCTATATAGTTCTTATAAGTAACATCAGAAAGAGTCAAAAACAAAACCCACAATATCAGAAATGATATTGTGGGTTCTGCTCCATTTTGTACCAGCTCTGACCATCTCATGATGAGGTTCGCACCAAACATACCAGGAACTGTTGAGGTTCAACAGATGGCTGTAAACATGCAGCAAGTAAGTTTAAACTGCAAATAACCTAATCGTACAACTGTAGGCTCCCTGAAGGTGGGAACTGCCACTACATGATGAATTTAATTGCCCTCTCAACACATAATATCACTATCAAATGTCAGTTTGCCTGTGAATGCAAACTACACAACGGGAGATGGGGGGTATTTTTTAATTTATCTGCAATTTCGATTCATCTCACATTATTTGTCTGTCACACTCACCACACTTACCAAACCTTCTTATATTCACCTCTAATAGGGGCCACAGAGTTGTGAGACCAGTTGTAGATCCACTATTTTATTATGCTGTATTGCATTGTATCACATTATACAATAAAACCGGTAGACTTTGTTAAATAATTATGTTCTAAAACTTTCTATTAAAATATTAACTTTATAAAGGCTGCTAAAATCTGATGAATAAAACTTTGAATAAACAGTTCATTTAATTTTAATTGCTATTTAGTCCACAATTATTCACACGTATGGTAGATTTAGATTCAAAACATTTTCAAAAATCTGAGAAGTTTGTTTCTGGTAGTTTATGAGGCAGGCATCTCTCAAAAAAATTAAAAATATATGTAAACATAAAAGGAGTAATTTACATTTTTTCTTAAAGATGGCTTGTTAAAAATGATTTACCGTATATCACACAGATTTTGTGCTGATTGTCTGGGCCAATTCAACGTCATATGTAGTGCTGCATACTTAAAGATCTCACCAAGCAGTTTAGATGTTCATAGTCATTAAGAATGAAGTGATGATAAAAATGAGAGGAGAGGAAACTGATCAAATGAATGAATGAATCTGTGAATGCAAAAATGATCTTACCTGTCCAATTCAAGACCCTTTCTGCTTTCCCACAGACAGTTTAGACTGGATGAATTAATACTCTCCCTGTTTTGACAACCAAAAAATACAGGAAGACAAAAAAAGTGTGTGGAAAGCAGCCAACCCCCTAGATGTGCGCTGAATGTTGCCTGAGGATTAAAAAAAAACTAAGATCCTAAACTGATGCTGTACTTTTTCAGGGAGGATTATGAAAGCAATTTAACTGAGAACTGCCCATCATGTAAACTCTTTTTTCTTCCCTAATAACAATGTTGAACCAAATAAAGTGCTTTAAAGCCAAAGTAGTGTTAAAAATGACAGTGGGAGTTCAGCAGAGAAGCAGCTGCAGCAGAATAAATATGGAATTACACAGCTTTAGAGCACAAGTCTTTACGAGAAAAGGGAACGAAACAGCATCGATCTCAAGGTTTGTGATACGTTATATCAAGCGTGAGCTCTAAGCAACAGGAAATGTTTCCAGAAGGAAAAGTTAAGGAGGTTTGAGCAGCAAAGCAAAGCAGAAGCAAGAAGTAGGGAGAAAGCAGATGGGAGGGCAGGCCTGATATACCTCTCTTCCTCTGGGGCCACATGCTCTACTAAGATCCTGGGGTTTGGGGGAGTCCTGGGGGGCAAAGAATTGGAGCACCTAGAGGGGCAGGAGAAGGAGGAGCGTTCCAGGGTGAGAACACCAGGAGATTTTGTTAGTAAAGGCCATGAATGTACTGCACACTTCATGGCACAGTATCAGAAAGCTAGACGAGACATGAACCATCTGTAGTCATACAGGACATCAGAAGTACTAAGAAGCAGCTTGGGAAAAAGTTCATCTTATGTGTTTGTCTGTACTTTTAATTTTCATACCAGCTCATTTACATGTGAACACATAATCTGAAAATTATATCTGAAGGACTCATCCAACGTGAACTGAGATAACTTTCCACAGCACAATGGAGGACTGAAATCCTGTTTAAACAAATTAGCTTTGCTAAGTTCATAGTCATTAGCTTTGCTATAAAAGCCCAGCTTTATGATTCTTCAGTTCTTCAATTCAACAATGTTGGGAAAGTGTAAGTAAGTATTTAAATACCACAGCTACTATTTCTGTAAGGTTAATCTGGACCAATTGGCATCCATAGGTGCCAGTTGCTTGGAGAGAAAGGTTTTTCATACTCTTCATAAAGCATTCTCATGCAAGTTTGGAGAGAAAATATGTAATTATGAGGGGGCAGGGCACATGATATGAGAGATATGAGTGAAAACATAGAGTATCTTTAAAACAATAAATATTGAATCACACAATCCTTGTAAACACACATATGTAAAGTCACTGTAGAGCTGCCTGAGTCACACGTTGCACATTTTTTGTCGGATACCTGTCTCTGTCAGAGGAGTGAAAGTTGGTGTCTGGTCTCAGACATGTGGTGCTGGCACTCCTCACTCTGTCCAGGGATGGCTGCAGGTCGCTGCAACGCCACAAAATGGCAGAAGAACAAGGCAGAGAAACAAAGACGAAAAACAAGATCAGCTAGATCCAATGTGTGATGATAAAGAGTAGAGTGTTTTATTAAAATGCAGGAAGGAGAGAGAAAGGACAGATATAAGAAGAGTAGAGACAGAGATTTAAGAAGGTGGTGGTGGGGGGAGAGGTAGAATCAGACAGTACAGTAACATGTAATGGCTCTGCTGCTACACTTATCATAGCAAGTCATTCCTAGCAACCAAATGCTGGGAGATCACTGAGACGGTAGGCTGATGAGTTACCATGGAAACCAGGTGTCAGAGGCAGAAGGATTGGTTTGTATGAGTTCGTATTTGGTTCAGTTATTTGTATACGTCTGTGTGTTTGTCCCATTTCACTTTCTGACATAAAGTGGCTTTAAATGGATGCCATCGTATAACATCGCATGACCTAAATGTTGAAAGTGGCAATTCTGCAACTAAACAAAGAACATGCAGCGACATGGAAACAGGAAAACTTAGAAGTAATTGGATCATGTTTGAATCAACAAATGCAATTTACAAATGCAAATAACACAACACATAAACACAAAAGCATTTCCACAAAAGGACAGGAAAAACAAACCAACTAATTTAGCTGGGTTTCAGTTGAAAAGTGTCTTGTATTCACCTTAATCAGTGAATTAACCCTGAAATAGCAGCAATGATAAGAAGTCTTGGGCTCATATGAGATTATGGTGTTAAAATAAACTTGAGTCAAAACTTCTCCAAATTGCATAGTAGTATAAAAATGTAAAACATGATATAATTGTTTGTATTCTGAACCAGAAGTAGCAACAGTGAAGAGTCATTTTATACAGCATTAAAAACATAAAGACAGTGAACCCTCGTTTTTCGCGGGGGTTGCATTCCGAAAAGAACCCGTGATAGGTGAAATCCGTGAAGTACTTACCTATATTTTTTACAATTATTATACAGCATAATTAAATACTCTACATTGAAACCAAAGAACAAAAACTGTTTTCAGGTCCAAGCATTTTTTTAAACAAATATAACGCTTTCTTACAAATAACTACAGTAAAATAATCATTTTAATCATCAATACAAAGTACAGTAGTACAAATTGTGACTCCAGTATTTCACTGTGCCTCTGACTGTGACGCTGCGACCTGACTCCGCTCGCTAGTGTCTTTTTCTTCTGAAGCCTGTGGTGCAGGTGTGTTTTTTCGAAAGAAGAACATAGTTGTTGTTAGTTGTTGTCGCTCTTTTTTTCTTCTGGGCAAAAACATTTACCAAAATTTTCCAAGCTGTATTACGTATATTTAAATACCGTAACTTTATTGGTGCACAGGTAGAGAAGAAGCGCAGAGACTGTTTAGCCAATCAGGACGCAGAATACAATGCACTGTGAAAAAAACTGCACAAAAATCCACGAAGCAGCGAGGCCGTGAATGGAGAACCGCGACATAGCGAGGGTTCACTGCACTGTTGTTCATAAATAAATAATAAGATTTATGGGTTCCCTGGTTACGTCTTCATCATCTCATTTCTTGTCTCTCAATTTTTATGTCCAAAAAATAAATAAATAAAGCCTACTGGAAGAAATTTATTTCCATTTGGCCAGATGTTTTGATGCTCAAAGCAAAAAATCTGATCATCTTAAATGTAAATATTAGTTGTAGATGTTATTAGATAATGACTTGTTTAAATCTCAACACCAGTAATTTACCTATACAACCAATTACAGTGGAAAGTTTGTCTGATGTAAAAATCTAATATAGAAATAAAACATTTAGTAAGTACACGGTAAACCATTTCAGAAGTCCTTCCACTTTAATGGTGACATAAACCTGTAAAACTCAATTAAAACATTAACTTACATCTTTTTGAGGAAAACGAAAACATAGAAATGTACACAATCTGATTGCACACCTTTGCACTAATACTAATTTGAAACAACTTTTGATTCATTTTCAGTATTTCAGATGCAATTTGTTTTCTGGGTAGAAGACTACAGAATTTTACTCTTGATTTGAATATGTACTTACATTCATCTTTGTGCTGAAATTCTTTTTTTTTAATTGTCAGCTGGAAATTTTTCTTATTTAAATTGTTCATTACTCTCTCCATCCTAACTAAGACTTCAGTCCAAGCTAGAAAATAAAAACATGACGAAGCATTAAGCTACCACCACCATGCTTCACTGTGTGCGTGTGTGTTTAACTTTTGGAATAAGTTGTCAGGAAGATTAAGGAAAAACCTACTAGACCATATTTGAGCTTGACCAGAGGCGCTTGACAAGATGCCAAGTGTTTACTCTATAAGTCTAAATGTGGTGGGTCACCCTGAGCAAAGTCATACGTACAGCTTTAAAAGAGTATACAAACTTAACCAAACACAGTATTGTTTGGTTAACAATCTATATCTCTCCTAAACAGCTTTAGTATATTTTTTCCTTTGAGTTTTACAGATTATAGCTAATATTTAAAGAGCGAAAATGAAATTGTTTATCTTGGTTTAACTTCTTTACATCACAAAAACCTCACATTTTAAAAGCTGTGTGCAGATTTCTTTTAATGTACTGTTAATTACAAAAGTAGATCATTAATTTAAAACTGGTGCAATGCTTCACATGTTAGAATTAGCTGTCAGTCGAGAGTAAAACCATGTTTCAGACTGATGAAAGAATGAGAGTGGAAATGTGTGAAATTCGCTGTTCTTACCTAACCGTGACCTCGTCTGTGAACCTGAGAACACGGTGTGTGAGGATGCTACGAGGCAAGATGCCGCCCCCCTCTTGTCTGGTATATGGCTTGCTCTTTAGGCATGCAGGGAGGGTGGAGCTGTGTACCAAACACCCGCATGCAAAGAAAGGCAAAGGAAAACCAAATGACACATGCAAGTGACAGAGTGAAGCAGCAACTCAACAGGTGAAGGTGGGGTTAAGAAATGAAAATCTGCATCACAACATCAAGCATCAAGTGCACTGAACAAATGTTTGCCTTCTTACTAATAAAGCAGGTTTGTTTTTTGATTTTGGATTTTGTTTTTTTTTGTTGGTTTTTTTGCTATTTCTTTGCACCTAAATGCATCAGATCATCAAACTAATTTCAGTATCAGACAAAAGTAATTTTATTTACTGAGGAAAAGCAACAAGTCAAACCAACATGCCACAATGTGAGCCATACTATTCCCTTGTTAAATCATGAGTTAACTGTGATTAGTCACATTTTTTGGAAAGCTGAGTTCAATTATGCAAGCCACACAGAGATCTGATTATTATTCAGACATCCACAATTAAGAAGTCCCTTAAAATTTTACAGAAAGCATTATGCCCACAATTTGAAGCAATTCAGGAACAGATGAGAAAAATGTAATTGAAATCTATCTGGAAAATGCAATTACAGCCGCAGTCCAGAAATTGAGAAAACATAGAACAGTGATAAATTTTCCCAGGAACAGGAAGCTTCATAAAATTATTCTAAAAGCACATTGCAAACTCATTCAGTTAAAAATTAACCCAGAACAATATGTAAAGCAGCATTCCCCAATCTTTGCTCCCAACAGAAAGGACTTGCTCCTCAAGAGGTCTATGGGGATCAGGGTTTGAGATTTTAGTCACATCTATTGCACATCTCAAGATACCTTATATACCTTAAAGCATCAACATCCAGTGTCTTTGACAACATCTAGAAGCTCCCTCCTCTATATCGACTTACACAATGGCCTTCTTCTCCCTTCTACTCTGCATTATAATACTTCTAAGGCAAACTGGTGGAAGCACATGAATGCATTAAAATAAAAATTGCTCACACAACCTGCTTGTCAATATTGCCAAGATTACTATATATTTAATTGACTGTGGAAGGTCATAAATCTAAACTCCACCTAGTCAAAGTCTTAACTTAAATATGACTGAGAGGCTGTAGCAGGTTCCTTCATGGTGGTGTAAACATTTCCTTGCCACTTATCACATTCTTGATGGCAGTTGTTGCTACCACAGGTAGAACAATCAGTTTTAAAAGATGATTGCTTTTTCACTTAGGGCTAGACTGATTTTGTTAAACTTTCCACTTTATAAATGAAATCCTCATTTGAAAATTGTTGTTTATTTGTATTCTTTCAGGTTGTCAATGTCTGACAATAAAATTAGTTTCATGATCAGGGGGAAAACCAGCACTGTATGTACATAATGACATTACTCAGTGCAGGTGAGTTTTCTGTAAGCTCAGATCGCCTTCAGACTTTTAAGATAAAGGAAATACTAAATGAACACATAGGCTAAACTAAATTCAATCTGCAACTTAAGAGCAAGGATTTCATTATGTAAAGGCACAGAGATAGTTTATCTAGTTGGAGATTATGTGTAATGCTTTTTACATAATAGAATCTACAGATCTACATTTCTTGAGAGAAAACCACAATACTGTGAATTTGTATGCTGTATGTACATATAGTTTAAAAGGTTATAGCTGGGAAGTTTATTCTGTATAATATGAGAGTTTTTTCCTCATGGTAGTTATGTAGCTATGAGTACAGTAGTACAGATAATGACAGATTAATTTTATGCTGAGTCAGATATGAAAAAATGGAAAAGGTAAGAGTATGGAAATGGATGCTACAGTCAATATCTCCCAGATATATAAGTGCAATGACTAGCAGGCTTTTCCTTCAGACCTACGTGACACTGCTTGTAGCACCATATATATCTCTGACTTTTCAAATTCAATTTTCGCATCTTTTCTTGTTTGAAAGAAATGTTTCATAATTATTCTCATACTTGCTATATTATACTTTATATATTTTCTCAGATACTCATCTCCATTTTTTAGTGGTTATATATTGTTTAACTGATAAGCCTGAGTCAGTAAATTAACTGATGTGTTCTTGATTTGTATGATTACAGCCCATCGCTAAGTTAACCAATGCTAAATGGAGACTTCATTGCCTCATTTTGTTTCAGCTTTCTAATACACAACTCCAGGTAAGATGGTATCGAACATGTTTTGAACATGTGTTTCACTGACAATTAGTTTTCCGTGTCGAGGAATGAAATATTGAGTAGAATTGGCACTCATAATTCTGATATTTGCTGTTCGTAATTTTGAGACCCCAAATCCAAACATTTGAAATAAATAGCAATTTTTTCATATGCAAAAAAATAGCTATTTATGGCAATAGCCATAAATAGTACAGACGATCTGTACTGAGCATCAATAAATTGGGACCAACAAATGGTGCAGGTTGTGTTTGATTTAAAGAGCATTTCTTCAATAAACTAAAAGCAACATTATATTGCTCCAACAAATGTGATCAAAGGTCCCTTAGAGTTATTTTGGTTTCTCTTGTCAATTGGTCAAAAGGCTCAAAATGGGATCAGAATCAAAACCTGTAGAAACGGGGTAGTACATAAAATATTTAGAAAATATAGATATTTTGAATTATCTCATCTTTACTTTACTAAAATTTATACCTTCCAAGAGATGAATTGATATACAATGGTTAAGTAAAGCGGGACAAGATGGTTTGCTCACAACATTGAAATTGTAGTAGGAAGAGATGAAAGGGCAACACGTAGGTATGAAATAGGTGTACAAATTGGTGAAGGGTGAATTAATCCAGACCGGCTTCTGCGACATTCTGACCACAATAACAACACAGTGGGAGGCTTACTGTACCAAAAAGATTCACCAATTTCACAAATGAGTAACTGAAATAAGACAAGCACAGAGTAAGGAAGGAAAGACAAGATTGCCTTCCGAATGTAAAACGCTTACCTGTAAATGTCTTTATGGATACCATTTACTAAAAGGGGCATTTTGGGGGGGAGCGTGTTGCTGTATCTACCTATGCTCCTGGTTGAACGAGTAGAAATCATGCACATTGAAAGCAAGACAAGAAAAAAGCGGAAAATAGAGAAAATATCTCAGAGAAAATGCTGGGAAATGAGAAAGAAAGCTTTGTCTTCTTTCAGCTCATGTAGAGGGCAGGCTTCGAATGCACTTTTATATTGATTAATGTCTTTTGTGGGGTTTTTTTATAAGGCAGTAGTGACAATCTAAAAGAATTCTGGAAAAGAAATTCAAACTATGCTGCAGCACCTAGGCACAAATGCAAAATCCTTTGATTTCATGCAGATGCAGAAAATCAGAAACATTCAACTCATTCCTTATACACCAAAAAACTTCTGTTAAGATGAAGTTGTTAAGGTATGATGGCAACCATTAAAACACAGCTGAATGGTGTTTGTACCTGTTGGTATGTAGGCACTCTGCACTCCCGCCTCGAATTGATCTGTTCATCTCCAGGACCTCACTGTCAGTGCCGTGACGATGAGTAAACGAATGAAAAACAACCCAGGAAAACACAAAAAAAACAGGATGGCAACGCAGATGAGCAAAGTGGATTTATGAATGATAGGAAGCAGGAAAAATATTTTTCATATTACAGTTACGTCTAAGACAAACACAGTCAGACGTATTAGTAGAATTAGTTTGGTGAAAGCAGATTACAAACAAAACAAAAAAACAATTAAGCAAATTAAGAGGCAACCTTCACAAAACAAATCTAATGTTTGACAATTTTAGGGCTTTGTAGCGTAAAATGTTGTGAGCAGTTACTGATAAATTACTGTTTTACACATTTCTTCACTTTAAAGCTTCAAGACATCCCAATATTAGATTACCTGTCCTCTGAATACTCGTAGTCTGAGTCGCCGGAGCGCTGGTGCTCCAGGGAGGACTCGTGGTAGTGTGTCGGGGAACGTGAGTGGTTGCGGTTTTGGTGAATTTCATCCAAACTCCTGAAGAAAATTAATACATTTACATTAAAATATCTGTAATTCACTACAGATTTATTTTATACACTATGGATTCTGACTGAAAGATATTATTACAAATAAGAAACAAAGAAAATAAAAAATTTTTGATTATTGGCACGTTAACAGGGATCCAAAGAACAAGTCCTGTGATACAAGTCTGTGATACAGCGACTTGCAAAGTGTCACTCAGACTTTTCCACATTAAGCTACATTAAGCCCCTTTGTAAAAATAAGGCATAAACAACATTTTTAAGTCTTCCCAAAGATTTTCTTACCACTCTTCCACAAGGGTCAAATTTGTGAAGTATGTAGTTTCCCTGACAACAATTTCTCTAAACTGAAAAGTGGATCTGCCATGGGACTGCTGATGGTTTCTCTACTAATGCTCTCCTTTGCCTGCCTTGTCAGTTTAGATGGACAGAAACCCACATCTTTTGTAGATTTGCAGTACTTGTTCCTTTTTCAGTAGTTTGAATGAACAGTCCTCCATGAGATCCTTAATAGTTGGGCTATTGTCCGATACCCTAACTCTCCTTTAAACCTCTCCACATCTTCTACCTGAACTGTCTGCTATGTTTCTTGGTCTACATGATGCTCTTTGTTCACTAATGTTCTCTTGGAAACCTCTGAGGCATTCACAGAAAAGCTGAGTTTATTCTAAGAATAAATTACTCAGAGATGGTCTTTTTACTAGATTATCTCTGAATGCAACTGGTTACATGTGGGGCTTTATTTTGATACAGTAGAAGAAGAGGTTCTGAATACACATGCATTGCACCTTTTTAGGAATTGCATTTGCAAAATTTAATTAAAAACCACACACCATCTTTCCACTTTGATGGTATTCACTGCTCTGCTTTGTGTTGGTTTATTACAATTAATTTTTGATAAAATACATTGAATTTTGTTGTAATATGACAAAATGTAAAGAAAAGTTCAAAGGGTATACATATTTTACAGGGCACTGTTGCTAAGCATTTTTAACTTTAACTGAGGAACCATGTCACAAGAATACTAATAGACGCATCTCAATCACCTTTCAAGAACTCAGAACCTCTGAATTAGCACAGATTCAGTGACATATAATAACATAATATGGGAGAAATATCATCTGAACATTATGTGTTTTATGTGGTCTTTAAATTAGAACTATCCTTGAAAGAAGATGCTGACACAGTTCAACGAAATGCACTGTAAAAAAAGTTTAAAATAGAGGAAAAAAACCCACATAGCTCACTTGAATTTATCAAAAGTAGGAAGTCATGACTACATGCAGAAATGAAAGGCAATGTGAGACACTGTCGTGGGAAGCTGACCTTTGCATGGGCACGTGTGGGGGCCGAGACCGAGCCCTGCAGGAGTCCTCTCTGTGAGGAGACACGGAGCGGGAGCGGTGCTGGATGGGGCGCTGCTGATCTGGGACAGCCAACATGCTGCTCCGATCTCTCTCACGGGAGTTTCGCTCTCCACCTTCACACAAACACAGGATGTGGACACCCATGACAAAAAAAACATCCTTCGGGGATTTACATGGATACAAACATAAATTCACAATCAAGAAAAGGTGAACCCACTCAGATCAAACCTTTTCATTTCTTTTATAAGTGATGTATCAGTTAAAAGAGGTATTCAATTCACTACTGCTACAACAACAACTACTACTACTACTACAGATGCAAATCTTTTGCTGGATGTAGAACATCACATCAAGATGTTTCACAAGCGAATCAAGTGCCTGACTGTTTCTGCAGTGCCTCTTTCAGGCCAGATATTTAAAAATGTATGTAGCACCAGATGAACTACTAATCAAACATTTAAAGTTGTAACTTATCTACAGAAAAAGCTATTTTTTTGGCCAAGCGATCAAATAGTTAAACAGCAATAGTTTTTGATTCAAATAACCTGTTGTAGTTTCATTTAAACATTGTGAAGAAATGAACATAAGTGTTATTTAATTCTAGTTTATAATATATTACATAGTGAAAGGTGTTCTGTTTCTTCCTGCTTCCTTGTCCAGAAGAGGAGTGTGTATTAATTTAGACAGATATATTTTGGTTCTAAACTGGGTAAAGCATTATGCATTTTTAGTGGATTTCTGTTAAGTTTTCTGGGGGTTTGTGTATTTAGAGTAGGTCTTTTTGTCTTAATGAGCAAATATTTCAGCCATTAAAAATACTTGTTCATTCTAGCTTCCAGTTCCTTGATAATACCTTCCATTTGGAGTCAGTTCACCTGAAATTGCTTAGTTATTACCCTCCCCAGTCATTATGCTACCTGGTTATCCTTCAGGTTTCTCTACTATTTTTCTGTTGACGTTGGGTTTTTCTCATGTCTTCTGGTTTTTCCTGTGTTTTATACATCCTTTCTTCAAAATAAAGTTACTGACTCTCTGAGCTTGCTTTTTTTCCTGGGGCCTGGAGTCTCTGGAGATGGTTGTACAAAGAAGGGTTTTTCATTAAATGAAAAACATTGCAGACAACCCTGAGCATCGACTTCATGTGGAATTGTTTTTTGGTCTGCCATCCTTTTCACACTGGCAATGAGCATGCTAGCGCTCCTTTTGTCACAAACAACACCCTTATGGCATCTAAAAAGGGCAAAATTAACTTTGAACATATACGACTCAGTAATCAGGTGCACATTAGACTGGTGAGAACTAAGGCTACTGCAGAAACAGACAAAGATATTTACTGCAGGTCAAAAAAGTAAAATATATCAATATAAAAAAAGAGGTAATCCTCATGTGCATGTTGTCTCCTGTGAAGTGAGCCACAAGCTTGTAGGACTAAAAACATGCAGGGGATTGAGAGTAAGTGAAATGGCAGAGAACGAAGGAGCTCTGCAGTCTAACATGCACTCAGTGCTTCAGTAAGTCTACAGTCCAGCAGAGGAGGAGAAACAGTTCACTGCAGCTTCTGGAAAGGTCAGTACAAACTAAAGGGCACAAGATTACTGTGGACTGTGCTGCAGGACATGATGAATAGTAAAAAAATCACAACAGAATTGTGTATTTTAATATGATGGTGCAAATTAGATGTTTAAATAATTTTAAACAGTTTTATATGAGGAGAGGAAGGATGCAAGAAGAAGCTTCTCACCAAGTGCTGGACAATTACAAGCTACTACAAGGAAAAACTCAGTAATCATGCCCCCCACCCACCTTTAGTCCCACCTATCAAACCATCATCAAACTCTGTATCAATGATGCGATGAGACCCTGCATACACACATAAACAGGGTAAGACGGGGAAAAGCTGAGAAGTCCTGACACAAAGGAGAAAGCTCAGAAGAGGGAGAGGTTAACTGGTGCAGACTCAAACACATCGCAGGTCCAATAAAATGTGGAGGACTGCATCCTGAAGGACATACTCTGTAGTTTCTTGCTTGGACTGTCTCCATGGACGTGTCGGCGCGGAAGGTATGGAGAGGGCTGAGGCAGAGGTATGGAGGACACGTCATGAGTCTGGAGTTTGTACCAGTGGGGGGTGTCGTCCAATAAGGCTGTCTCAAGCTCTATTAGGATCTGACAGGACAGAGACGGAGGACAGATGATGAGAATATTGGAGAATAAGAACTGAGAATCAAAAAGCGAGTGTTTTATGTGTCATCGGAACGGTGGAAAGACTCAAATCTTGACAAATCTGGGGGGTTTTTTACCTGTTGGGGTAACAAGTTTATGAGCACTGGTTACTGACTCAACCAAATTTCTCACAGATTTAAAGGAAGGATGAAAAGAGCTAATACAGAAAACTTGCTAATATCTGTAAAGGATGTATTCATCTTTTAAGTTAAAAATAAAATAAATATTTGAATGACTATAGCATGTACTTTTCAATTTGTTCAAACACCCATTGCTTGAGAGGAAAAAAACATAAAAAGTTTTTAGCTGTAAATTTTTGGCAGAATTTATATTTTACAAAATGTCAGCACAGCATGATTTGTACTTTTTCATTCATCATAAATACAGCAACATTTTAGCAATGTTATGTTCTGTGATCAGTATGGGGACATCGTGAGGCATTGCCAACCTCGCCCAGAAATTCGCTCTCCTCCTCCTGCACTCTGGGCTGATCCCAGACAGTGATTTCCAGCATGCGCTCTCTGAAGTCCCGCCGGTGAACATGGGAATATATGAAAGTCTGGTTCCACTTGGGCTCAGAGCTCTTCTTCACCGTTTTAGTCCGTCTTTTACTCTTGTCACTGGAACCCAGAAGAAAAACAAGCAAAATGAGTTCAAGCGGATGATATAACCTTTAAAATGTAAAATGTAAATGTTATACTTATATAATACAAGCGCTGGGGGATGGTATTGTTAGCCCAATACATGCAAGGCAGGGTGGTAAAGAAAGAAAATACAATAAACCTCCTTACCTCCGATCCGGCAGGAAGTACATTTTGACATATGGGTTTCGAGGTCGGCCGTCTGGTCGAGGTGGCAGGTCTATGGCTTGAAGGACGTTGACAATCAACTGGTGACCCACTTTGTCGTACCACAGCTTTACCTAAAAGATGTTGAAGTGTAGTTACCCTCCACTGGAGTCAAACCTCAGACCAAACACTTCTTTCTTTACGTACAGAAAGCTGTCCAGGCAGCACAAGCGGAAGGTCTCGAAGGGTGCCAGGACTGGTAGGGGACATCACCGATATAGAGGGACGATCCATCTTCTGTGACTCAAACGAACTGGAGCCAGCTGAGAGATGGAAAACAAAGGTTCTGGTGAAATATTGTAAAAGTAAGACTACAGAGTGAACAGTAGCAAGAACGAGAATATTTTGAAGACAGTTTCCTGCCTTTTGACTCATAATATCCAACAACCATACATTATTCATACATTTTACACTGAGTTTACTACAGTGTAATCATGTTTCAATCATGTTAGTTACCTGGCCTGTAAACCATGTTTATAAGAAGTGAACCATGAAAAAGCAAGGAGTTTGTTCTGAAAAGTATACTGAGCAATTCAAAACCATTTATAAAGATGGAATGTGCAAAGCTCAAACACGCTGCTGATGTCAGACACATTTTTTAACCAGGAGCAGCAGGGTTTGATAGAAACCCCTAATTCTTACAACACTAACAGATACATTTCCTGAAAATGCACACCTTTTTTCCATCAAAAGTAAAATCATCTGAGCAGATTGAAGTTTGCAGCTGTGCAAGAAATTGAAATTGAAATTCTTCAAAAATCTTTCTCCACTCCACAAGTTATTAAAGACACTGTTAGAAGCCCTAATTTTTTTTCAAAGCCTTTGTAAAACTTAAATGATATTTTTAGGAAAAGCCTAGAATGTACTAAATATATTTGACATTGAAATGTCCACAGAAATTAAAACTGTGTTTCTAAGTCGCCTTGTTCATATAACAAGCTCTCCATTCATGGCCGGCAACAACAAATGGCTAAAAACACTTACTGGATTCTAGTGGAGGGTGTGGGGACCCTGGGATTCTTGGGATGTCTCTGTAAAAGGTAACAGGTTGGAACACATTCAAATTCAGACATAACTATGTTGTTCATAGTTTTTATGATCATATTGAAGTGGTTCTTATTTTTACAAAATGATGTGGAACAAACAGCTCAATTGTGAAGAGTATAAAGGCCATTCATAAAAATAGACTTAGGTAACACAGTGGGTAGGAGAGGAAAGAAAGAAACATCTGGAAAAGAGGATTTTTCTGATGGATCATCAGGATTTTAGGGAGGACACACTGTAAAAGGGCTCCATCCATTAAATCTACTTACTGATATGCTCTATAGACTTTTCTCAAAAGGTTTTTGGACATAATTCGACTGATGGAGCTTTTATTCAAGAGGAAAGATATCAAACGCATCTGTTAGAATAAAACCTGTGCTGTTACTCCTCTATTTTAAATGCAATAGTTACGTACTGATAACACCAGTCTTACCCTATTGGCCTTGAGACTACAATCTCCACTTGAGGTTCAGCTTTGGATTCAAGAATGATGTTGTACACTTCTTTCTTGGTTGCTCCTGGCAATGACTTCCCATTCCACTGTAAGACCTCGTCACCTGGAAATCAGATTACCAGCAGATGATGCAATCCGAGTTTAGTTTTGATTTGTGTATCAGGTACAAAGTTGTTATATGATGAAAAGTGTTACATCAGGGGTGGACTGGCTTTAGAGACTATCAGGGTTTTCCCTGTTGGTCTGGTGGTTTAGCTCGTGGAGACACTGTCACTCTCTTCCCATGCAGCATTCTGTTATCTTGCAGCACCAGTATGCCTCAAACTATTCCGTATGAAATGCCTTCTCTACCACTCCTCCTCTCGGGCAGATCTCCCGAGATGAGGTATGTAAAAGTTACATACCGACTTGGAAGAAATGTTACATTTATTTTAATTTATTTCTGCTAAAATCATTCAATCATATTTAGCAGTATTCTCATTCTCAATAAACAAATGCTAAAATTCTAGACCTCTTTGCTGTGTGTTAAAGTTAAAGCATTTAATTAAATTCAATTTAAAAATACTTTATTGGTCACAAAGGGAAATCAAACGTGGTTGCAATGCTCACTAATTCAAGATTATTTCTCAGGCCCCCCAGAGCCTCACTGCTTGGGGTCCTGCTTGTGAAGACAGTGCATCTTATTGAATAAAAACAGCTTTGAAATATGAAAAGTAGAATCTTGATGTTGT
This sequence comes from Brachyrhaphis terrabensis, assembly GCA_903067065.1. NCBI lineage: Eukaryota > Metazoa > Chordata > Actinopteri > Cyprinodontiformes > Poeciliidae > Brachyrhaphis > Brachyrhaphis terrabensis. Next base: position 30,808 of record CAEGAG010230098.1, on the reverse strand, counting down.
AGTAGTAAGCTTTGCAATATATTCTCCATGTAATAGATGCAAAATATTAGTAAAATAAAACATGTAAAAAAGTCAAGGCATAAAAAAACATGATCCAATAACTAAAAACATTTTGTATATTTTTAGCAGAAAATATACATCCAGTAACTAGTAGGTTTACAAGACAACTTAATTTCAAGAATTCCCTAGAAAGGCAATCACTTACTAGGACAACTGAGTCTGCTTACATGAAAATAATTCTTGGTTTAAAACAATGTGTAAATCTATTACCTGCACGTAGATGTCCTACAACATCTGCCAGGCTGCCTTTTTTGACTTTGGTGATAAAGGCCCCAAGTCTTCCAGACTCTGTAATCTTTCCTCCAACAACCTGCACACAGTATGCAGTAATCAATGCAACTAAAGATAAACACGTGTCTGAATTTCCCTAGCTCTTGTTGTAACATTAGTCCTTTAATGCTAGAAATGTTTGTCAGCTGACAGAAGGCCGACTTTGTGATTGTCTTTGTATGTCTCTGAAGGTTCAGGACTAAGTCTATTCACAGACTTAGACTGGAACCTAAGTCAGGCCAGTTCAGTAGTTTCTAGCTGTGTGCTTCAGCTGTTACTCAGTTTTGTTTCATCAGCAACAATTATTTTGCTGAAATTATTGTTTTGATTCCAAATAATTGTTGATTTCCATGTGTAAGATTAACATTCACACATTGATTTGGTCTTTGCTTCTGCTCAGCGTTTGAATGGTTTCATAGTCACCTGGTGACAAACTCATCTTCTAATTTACAACTTTCCATGGGTACTGTGACAATCAGCCCTGATCTTTAGGTCAGATTTGAGTAGGAATAATTTTAGGCGTAAGCACACTATTTAAATACAGATCTCACCTGCTGCACAATCTTAAAGATTATACAGGAAACAGAACATTTATACCTTCAATTTAAGGATAAAGTTTTCTCGGAATCCAAAACAACAATGAAGTTGTGTTCTCACTTTGAGGCCAAGTAGGGAGCCGGCCTCGCGGGGCATGGCCGACCTCTTGCTTAATGTGATACGTCCAATCAGGTGGTCACCCTCTTTGGACGGCTGCCACGTAACCGGATGCTGCAAAGATAGAAAACAAAGGAAACAGCATACAAAAGTTCAGGTTAATCAGAGTAATGACGTGTACATATTTTACTTTAACTAAATGTGATTCTAAATAAATGTATATTCTCCAGTAGGAATTCACTCACAGTAGTGGCCATTAAAATCCTTTCATACTTACATGCCATACTGCAGGATCTAAAGGATGACAGTCCAAATCTCCTGGCAGGACAGAGAGCAGGACAAGTAAAGATTAATATCTTTGCTTCCTGGCTACCTGGCTAAACATTTTGAGCAGAATGAAATGAAAACTCAAAATAAGCAAGTGATTATTAGTATGAGATGTGCTAGTTTAAAACTTCTTTGAAAACCCTTTTTGAGGACTACTGGTTTAATTTATTTATTCATAATCCCTTGGATGTGCATCTATTTTTGAGTGTGTTTGTAACACTTTATTCTGCTCAAAATGTTTAGCCAGGTACATACAAATAATCCACTCCAGGATTGAAGAGTTTAGATGCAGTTTTGGAGCTGCAGAAGATCTAGTGTGATCCAGACGCAAAAAAAGGACTGAAATCACCCTTTCTCAAAGTTTAACAAATCAGAAAAAAGTTTCACAAATCAGATAAAAGTTTCACAAATCCCAAACATGGTTTTAAATATTCTGCTGTTAGAGCAGAATAATCCAGTCCAGGTTTGAAGAGTCTAGGTGTTGTAGTTTTTAAACTAGAGTCGATTAAATATGCGAAAGGTAGTGAAAAATTAGGTGGTATCGCCCTTTTGCCATTTCCCGAATCGGAAGCTAGAATTGAATACCAACTTCAGCTTTGTTATCCTTACCTTACCGTAGACATATAAGCTAATTCTGTGAAATACGGTCCAGTCGAGACTATAGACCAGTTGACCAGCTTCTTCTTTGTTTTTATGGCGGTTCAGCCATGTTTTCCTTCACTGTGACAACTTGAATATTGGTGCATGTGATTACGCCATGCCTTTAGCGTCACAAAAAAATTAATTTTTCAGGCAAGTTTTTTCTTTTTTTAACGGTATTATGGTGTATGATATGATATAATATGGCCCACCCCTAACCACAATCAATCTGTGTATTGCATAAAGGTGAACATGTCTGTAAATTTGGCTCCAGGTTCAAAACTCTTGAAGTGATCGATATGAGAAGCAAACAAGTATAGTTTCCGTCTAGTTACCATTTACTTCACTATACATCAAGAACTATGTTATGTGTTCTTGCATGCCGAAACTATTGCAATATTCTACCACAAGCATCAACATCAATCGTATTGCCTGATATAGTTCTGTTTTTTCAAAAAAGAGAGAATATTTTATTTGAGCAGAACCATCTTTACAAAAACCTTTTAAGCTATTTTAAAAACAGAAAAGATATTTAAAATCATTCTTCTCTTTTGAGTTCCACTGAGTATTTAAAACGGCTAATAAACGGAATTTACACTATTTACCCATTAGTGTCCTCTGAGTTACATTAATCTGGATTAAAACAGCCCATTTCTGTAACCAATGAGGTGATTAGCTGATTGGGCACAACTAACTCCACCTGCTGGCCCTTGAAAGTAACTATCCCTGCAGGTCTTATTTTAGTAATGCTGAGAGTGCAGTATACAGCATGTAGCCACAACCAGGCATGATTTCAGATGGTAGTCCATGCTTGGCTGTGGCAGCTGGATGTTTGCAGAGCATTACGTAGCCAGCAAGCCAGTGACCTAATTCCACAAATCTGCTGGCCTAAATCATTGGGACTCTTCAAATAAACGAAAGCTTTTCTCAGAGCAGCAGACTATATCCGCAGCACACAGAGGTGTAGATGACGCACAGATATAGTAATGCACGCTGCATTGAGTGGCTGCAACATCTCTATCATTTAGCATTTTCTTTTACAGTCCAGACACTGAAAGTACTGATAATGTAACAGTCTCAGAGATTAGAATCTCACTCTGCTTCAAAATGATTAAAAAATTCATTTTTTTTAAACCGATTTTGTTGTGGTAAGAATATGACTACAATTCCTTATAAAGCTAAAGATGCATCTAAATTATCCTGTCTTGATGCATCTCTAGGATCACATTTTTTCTGGTTAATAACTCTGTCATAGGTTGAAAAATGTGTCTGACCTTTTATACAATCTATCAGTGCTGTGCAGTCCCTACAGATCAGATTACAAATACCCATGTAACCATTTACTCCACTGATTCTAGTCTTACGAGCACAGAATGCATGTAAATGTGTTTTGCCATGACTTGGAGGATGATGAGAGGATAGCAAGTGCAAAGATCAAATTTAGTTTGAATGAACTAAGCAAAGAGAGGCAGATGGTGTCACTAAGAGAAAAGGTGAGATTCAGCAAATAACTATGACAATGGCTATGCAATAGTATTCAAAAAGGAAAGGACGGCATGGGAGTTCAGAGAGATTTAGATTAGTAAGTTAGTGGACTGAACACATCTGTCTGACTGACCTTTCTCGCTGACGCTTTCCATGTCCACGTCGTCACAGCTGGTGTACTCGGGCGTGGAACCGCCCTCCTCTTCTGAGCTGCTGATGGACATCTGTCTCTTGTTGATTCCGCGCTTGCCTTTGTATGACCGAGGAGGGGGCGGCCGCAAAGAATCGGACTGGTCTGAGCTCTGCGAGTCTTTCCTCAACAGGTGGTCCCCACCCTTGTCCCTTGTTGTGCCAGTCTCCAGACGGGAGTTGATTGAGCCCTGATCATTATGCACCAGCCCACCAGTCTGGGGCCCTGATTTCCCTCCACCTCCTGTAGGTGGTGGTCCACCTCCCATCCCCGCGGTCCTGTCAACAGGAAAGGCTCGGTGGTTCTCAATGAGGCCCTTGCGCTCTCCTTCACCACCTCCACCCCTCCTGGCCAGACGGTTTGGAGGTACATGACCTCCCCCACCACCTCCTTCACCTGGTCCCAACCCAACCTCATTGATCGCGAGATCACTGTGCCGTCGCTCGTGCCGTACCTTGGATACCTTTGCATGCATTCGCATCTCCTGCTCCTCTTTTTGTGGTTTTACAGGATACCTTGCCAGGTTGGGGTCACTCCGATAACGATTTTGGAACTCTTCTTCACGGCGCTGCCTCTCCCTCTGTTCCTCATCCTCCGGATGTCTGCGGTGCATCCCTGAATGCCTCGAGTTGTCCTCCCCATCCTCATAATCTTGAGAATGTATCTTCTCCAGTCGCCGTCCTTCTCCAAACCGTCTTTCTCTGTCTCCGGTGCTCACACGCTCATCCAGGGATGACTGAGACTGAAGCTTGCCAGGAGGTCTGCGACCACTGCCCCGTCCCATTCCTCCCCTACCGTTTTGCTCATGAAGGGATACTGGCCTTTTTCTAGGTAAGAGGAGATAATACTTGTTGTTGAATCTAAACACACATTTCTAGCAATAACTATTTAGATCCTATTTTACGTTGTCTTTTTATTGCTAAAAAAGTTTGCAGTCGATTAATAATTCATAATCAAAGGAAACTTTACAAGGATAAAAAATGTTACGTGGATGACAACATTAGTCATAATATCTAATTTATTTTATACAGTGCCTCTCAATAAAACCAAGGACTCTTTACAAAGCTTGTAAATGTCTTGTTATGTTTTGAGGAGCTTCTTAAGAGCTCAGTGATATGACATTGCCATCCTCAGATGAGTTTACAAAGGCACAGATAGTAGGCTCACCCCCAAACCTATGGAGGTTTGTGCAAAGAGTCAATGAATGAAGATCATAGTGTCCTATTTGTGTGGAAGGTCTAACTAACTGGTATTAGGGGCCTAAGGTTGAGGGTTTTGTAGATCAGAAGAAGGTTCTTTAAATGTTAGTAGCAGAGTTTTGGAAATGCTGGAGTTTGTAAGTGCTTTGTAAAAATTCCCAATGAGGACTTCATGGAAGTAATCTGAACAGATTGTAACAAAGGCCAGGATCAATATCTAAAACTTTTGTATCACAAGGTATTTCTGAACTTTTTTCCAAGTGCTCTTATTGTTAAAGTGGAAAATGGTGGACATAAGGTATGAAGACAAAAACATATAGAATCCAGTTTTTCAATTTGTGACTTACTTTTCTTTTGGTGGTTCACTTTGGGAGCGAGAGCCAGGCATGGTTTCACCAGCCTTGGCAGGGAGGACTCCAGCGGGCCGCTGTGTCCCGTCCAGCGGCCCTGCGTTTGTGCTGGAGGGCGGAGCTTGCGATCTGGAGCGGAGAAGCTTCCTGTCACGCTGACCCTCACCTCCTGTGGCCGGGTCTTTCAAGGAGGTGCCCAGGCTCCCAGGCCGCGCTCCTGACCCCGAAAACCATTCTCCTGATTTGGTGAGAATCTCCTGTTGTTTACGGCACAGGTTGCAAACCCACATTACCTGAAAGGTTGAAAGAAAACACATGTTATACAGATTCATGTCAGAAGACAGAAATAAATTGTCTCACAACAAATGCCAAACATAGTGATTTGGTATACTTTATAAAACATATACTTTGCAAAAAACAAACAATCAAAAGAACCATAAAACTAACTAATAAATAGACCATAAAACAATTTAATTTCATGGGAGATGATTTTGCCTGTTTAGTTTTAAAAATGTTTACCATTGCTCCTTGAACATGCCCCTTTTCCATTCACACTAAACCCAGAAGAGAGGCTCTATCAAAATAGAGCTTTATTTAAATTAAAGTGATGTAAAACCAAAATCTGCACAACATATTAAATTTTTGGAAGAATTACTGGTCATTTTGCATCTTTATTTTTCATTTTGTACCTGAAAATTGGAAAAAAAATTCACTCTGTGAAATGTGTTATTTTACACCAATCATCAGTTAGTTTGAACCAGTCAGAAGAATATTTTGTACCTGACAACCAATGACTTAAAGCAAACAATGGCATCATTGTTTTACTCAAATTTTGTGGTAATTTACTTTTGCGGTTCCACTGAATAATGTCTACTATGGAACTTTGCTTATGACTTATTTGAATTCAGTTTCAACTGAGTTCACTTCATTTATATTGTGCCAATGGGCAACATCGTCTCAAGGAACTTTATTTAAAAAAAAATGCATACTCAAATTTTCAATAAAAAAAATAGATGTTCAAAACTGCCTTATTTATTGGAAAGGTCGAAAATGCAATTAAACAAACAACACATATACTGATGGGGAAAACACAACACATTAAAAAGCATTATGCAAAATGTTTTTAGCTGCATTTTTTTGCTGGATAATGATGAACTATCCCAAAAAAGAGATCTGAATAGCAAAAGTAAATACACCTTAATATCCAGTTTTCTGGATGTGTACAAGTCAGTTAAATTACATTTGAGACATGAACTTTTTATGACTATTTATTTCCAAAAGGCATAAAAGTGCTATGCTACAAAAAAAGCCAAAGTCATTTGGTTAAATGCATGAAATAGTTTGTTGTTGAGAATTATAGCCTGAAATAGGAGAAATTACTAGAAGGTTTAAAATAGCAAAGGGTCAAAGTAAACTGAGGGTTAATTTGTTGATAAACAACTCCAGAGATAAGCTTATTTTAAAAATAAAAACTTAATTCAGAAATAATTCACATTCTATTTTTTTTTTCCCAACATTTAACTGAATATCAGTTACATACCTTGAAATTTCTTATTGCAAGTTGTGCTAATTCAGCTATAGCTAACAAATAAAAAAAACTGCTTAATTAAAACTTGTATCACTAATGCATTTTTATAACACAACAAATCTGCATTTATTAATGTATTAAGTCATTTTAGGTCATGCAAAGATAAATATTTGGTTTTGTGACCAAAAGTATTCAGCTCTTTAGGTGTTGTTCTTTTAAGTTTGATGTTGCTGGACAAGAAGGGAATGGGGTTTTTTTCATGATGCACAGTAAATAGATGCAGAGTTTATTCTCAAAAAATGACACTGGTGCATTCAAACATGATAAAAGGACATAAAGGATATTTCATTCTTCTTCACAAAACCTCTGCAGACCTCTAATACTTACATGTGGCCATGGCTATTGAATATCGCCTCACTTCGACAGCGCAAAAACAGGACTTATCTCCCTCCGCATTTATAATCCCGCTGGTTTATTTTGCAGAGAATAAATCCAAAGAAGCGAAGAAACACAGACGTCCTATGTGTTCCTCTGCACAAAACAAAAACACCTCCTTGGCCTTTAGAAAAATCCAAAAAGAGCTACTCCTTGACAGCCACTGAGATGCATTTAGCAGTCAGTTTAACGTTTAGCCTTCAGTGTGCCAAACCACATTCATCATGGCCTGATTGGATCCCAGTTGGCGCATGTCCAGACTAATCTAAAGCTAAATCAGCTGCTCGCGCTCCGCACAGCTGTCAGGCTGCACTGCCACCTCTTTCTCCCTCCGACTTTCCTCTTCAACTGACGGCCAGCAGATTAGAAGTGGCCAGTAATCCTTTCATTTTCTCACTATTATTCGGCTCATCATTAACTGAGAATACCCGCTCGCAATCCTCAACTTTCCACTGCTGCGGTCGCTGACCTCTAGGTGGCTGTCCTCACAAGAGAGCTCTTCCGTCTGCTTTTGTGCCAGCTCTGTCTGACTACCACAGCTGAGACATGCAGCAGATAAAGAACTCCATCTCAAAGTGTCAAGCCTCTTCTCCCTGGTACTTGATCTACAGTGATCTTGTCTGCATTGTGCACTTGAGCAGCCAGTTGTGATTATTTCTCTGTGAGTAACTGTGCACTTCTAAAAGGCAAGTTTCTTTGTTCACAGTGGAAGCTGGTAGGGGTTCTCTGCCATTTTTGCTTAATCCCCTCTTCTCTTGTTTTGTGGGAAGACAGGAAGCTCAGGCTCTGCACTCTTTTGTTATTGTTAAAGATAGAGCTATATGGGGGCGTTTTGTTTGTTGTTTTGGCTTTGGATACCCTGAAGCTTAAAGCTTCCTTGTGTTTGTTCTTTTTCTCCTGTTTGTTTTTCTTTTCTTTTTGCCTTAATAGTAAAGCAAATACTTGGTTTCAATGGTCATCACTTATTTCTGGGGTTGTAACAACCACTTTCCGGATTCTCCTCAGTTCCCAGTGTTACTAACAGATATGACACATTTCCTTGAAAGTTCTTTACTTTTGGAGCACAATATGCATTTGAATATATTTTTTTTCTCCTCAAAACAAATTTTACTATTAGTAGCCTATATACATATGTATGTGTATGTATATAGACATTTTTAAAGGTTATAAGAATTGACATTGTCAGGAGAAAAAAACTTGAAAACAAATAGAATAGCTGCTACTTTATCTACCAACCTGAATCTAATGCCATTGGGTTTAAACAAAGCATTTTGTATTGTCTGAATAGCACCAGAGCTTGCCTCATCTTCACTTAAACATGTTTCTCCAACTAATTGATAGAACGAGCTGTTCTGAGTTGTCTCCAAATGTTTATTCAGCAAAGTCAGTTGAGCTTTTAAGACAGATTTCAACCTATGGGTGCTAAACCGTCATCAGTGATTAGCTCTTCGGGAACTATAAATCCCAATCTTTTTAAGACCAGTTAATGAACTAGACACAGGTAGTAAGCAACATTAACTCTAGCACTCATCAGTGTGAAAGTTGTTACTGAAAGACGAACACTTTGTTGGCTATTTGCAGCATCAGTGTTTGTTTTTGTAAATAAAGAAACAAATCTGTATTTTTACAAAGGCTTTTTGGTTTTCATTTGAAGTGCTTCAACAGAAAGCTAGGCACCTGCACCTTTTTATCCTAGAATACAGTAGTTTATATGTTTTGAAGTCTCTCAGTTAAGGTAAGTTTGCTTTGGAGTACAAAAACAGCTATAATATGTCTTGTGGATGACCAAAAATTAAATAAAATTTTATCTGTACATATGTATCTGCCCATAACCTGCAGGACTTTACTGTTTTAGGAGATTATCTCCACAACTCTGGGCTATTTTTGAAAACGTATTATAAACCATTTATTGGCAAAACGCTTCTAACAGCTTAAGGTTTATAGTTATAGCATGGCAAAACCTTTAACAATTGTTCAAGGTTTTTCCCCCTTCTTTCCTTTCCTTCCTTTTCTTGACTTTCTTTTTTTCCTTGCAATGTCATTCTGTCTCTTCAGCACACAGGCAGGGTACACCTGTCTGATTTGACAAATGAAGACACCACACATCTGCCATTCAAACGTCTGTACTAAAAACCAACCCCCTTCCTCTCCCACCCACGTTTCCTGTGTGCACCTGCTAACCAAATGGTGAAGTCGTGCATCGCTGCAGCAGTTCTGCTTACAGCAGTGAGATGCTTCCGTTCAAGCCTCTAAATGAGTGAGCATCAGCTTTCCATAAAAGGCAAAGAATGGATGGGCGTCATGAGGGTGATAGATCAGTGAGGAGGGGACAGTCTGCTCTGGGAGTGTGCAGGGAACCCAGCATTCAACACACAACCAGACAGCATGACATATGAGGCAGCGGCAGGCGTAAAGTGCCATCGTTCATGGCTGAGTGGTAAATCCTGAATGGTTGGAAGAAAGACGACCGCAAAAGACATAATGCTCCATTTCTCTTAATAGGGCAGTAGATCAACTCTACAAGCAGGAAGCACAGTGAGGGTGGAGATCGGCTGAAAGCACAACAGCACATCTGTTGAGGCTGTAAATCCACAAGTTCTTCATTTCTTTTTCACTGGATGTGGAGACGACTTTTAGCTGTTTTTCACTGCTCTCGACACAAGTGATGGCCATTCATGAGTCAAAAACATGACATGATAGAGTTTTATTAGCGTGTTTTAGGATTTCAAAGATGGTGGCAGTAATGGACAAAAGCATGGTAGAGATTTTAGGATGATGCATGCTACCTCGTGAACCTCACTGTATTGTGAACAGTGCCAGAATGTTTTTTTTTTTTGCTCTTTTAGGAATGAATAGTGTATCGACAAAGAGGTAAATCTAAGATTGACAAATTTCATGGTGAACAGCATAAAAAATCTACAGCTTTAATATGCCAAAAATTGAAGTTTTTTTTTCTTATTTATATTTTTTCTTATTTTTGAATTGTACCTAAAAATGTAAATGAGGTAATTAACCATATCCCTTAAACAGATAACAGTTTAAGGAATAACTTTCTTAATCAGAGTATTTTCCTGACCTGACACAGAATGATCAACTGAATAATAGCAGAAAAATATTATTTTTCCTTCTTTTACATTCTGGGTGGGTAACTCAAAAAAGTGTTTTCAATTTATTTTTTATGAACTCGGATAGCACAATTACCAGTGCAGCATCACATATTAAGATGAAGTTCAAAATAATTCAAATAACTGGCAGATTTAGATTTAGAATAATTTTATTTCAACTAGGAATTTTGTTTCTGAGCGGGCATCTCTTAAAGTCTAAATGGGAACTTCAGTTTTGATTATCACTATTAACTAGTATGTGCACTGTTTTGAGATAATGTGACAGCAGACGTGTGTTTGGAGGGGCTACAGAAATAGAAACATGCAACAGAAGGATGCTAAATGGAGACATAAGTGGACAGGCTCTAGGAGTTTTATGGAGGCATCTGAGCTGGATGAGAAGATAGAGCTGGAGTGTGAGCAGAGACGGTTAGTCATCCAGTACGGACAAACATGGCTAAGATTATGCAGTACACAGTGCGGTATAGGAAGTGCAGTGTCAGCTTTAAGCAGAAAGTAAGAAACATTTTCTGTGGATGTGTCTAAGTGCATCTTTACTTTTACCACACATAAATTTATTCAAAGCTAACAAGATACTAAAATATGCAAACAAGCCTAAGACACCTAAGGAAGAGCTAAAATGTGACTCAGTAAGAAGTTTGATCATAAATAATAGTTCACATTACACAAAGATCTTCTTTTATGAACAAATCTTTTTACATTGGCACCAAATATGTGTTTAGCACCCCAGCATTTGTCTGTCCTCCACTGGGAGGCAGTGCTGCTCCTCTACACAGGAGATGGCTTGTCAGCAGTTAGTTTCCTTTCTGGGAGCCATCTGGAGCTGACATTAAACACACATAAACAATGAGCCTTTAGCAAGCAACAACACCAACAAAAGCAGGGCAGTTGTTTCACAAAAAGGACTAAGTAACAGACATCAGCTTCCTCACGCAGACCACATTTAGTTTAGGGTTGCTCTAAGAATGAGGTGGCCATAAATATTACACGATTTATGGTCACTGAATTATGTAAGTTATTTCCTGTGGCCAAATGAATAACAAATTTCCTTTTTAGGGATTATTAAAGTACAGCTACTCTATTATTTTAGAATTTTTGCAGTAATCTTGCATATCTTTTGACAAAGGATTTGTCAAAAGATATGCACATTTACGCTAATGGCTTGTTGGAGTTTTTTTCTTTGTGCATATATATTTCTGTCAAACAGATTTGCTCTTTAGTTGAAATGTACATGACATATTGCAAAAGAGATGGATTTTATTTTCAAGGCCTTCAGCCTTTTTTGCTCACTACATGTCAAATATTGCAGAGAATAACTTAGCGGTAGAAGTAAAAAGCTAAAGAAAGTGTTATAAGAGCAAGGTGATTCAATAACACAAGGAATATCTTCTGCATTGAAGGATAACAGCACTGAACATGATGGATCACATACTGTGGAAGATTGTGCTGCCACAGGCAGAGCTGCCCCTGAAGCAGTATCTCTTTGCACCTATGCAGTTTGCCAAAATTTCAATGAGTCAATAAATCTGTGAAAAAGTATTTGTTCCCCTTAGAGACTTGTGTTTTTGGCTGGGAAGTCCAAAGAGAAGACATCAGGAGGAGACTGGACAGCGAGGAGGAAGATAACTTGGGTAAGTGTTGAGTCACAAAATACTTAACAAAGGTCTAGAAAGACCAGATTACCACAACTTCAAAAAAAAATAATTTGGCGCTTGCTTCAGAGAAACCGCTCTTCTAAACACTCCTTCCTAATTGGGTCAGATGTGTTCCAGTGGAGACCACGCCTGCATAAGAAAAGCAAGACCGACAACACATAAAGCAGCCGGCTCCTGCACACAATATTAACACATTAGTCGCTCATGCTTGGAAATTTCCAGGTGCGGCTGAAATTAAATAATTCTCTGAAGGTCCAAAATTCCTCCACAGTGATGTAAAAGATTTATTCCCAGTTATTCCAAATGCTTCATGGCATTTGTTGCTGCCAAGAGTAGCACAACTAGTTATTAGGTTAGTTACTTTTCACAAATGTCCAAGTTAGTTTGGATGACTTGATTATTAAATAATAATTTGGTGCATTTGTTATTACTTAGATAATGTTTGTCTGATAATAAAATCAGTTTGGTATAAAACATGTGTAACCAAAATAAGAGAAAAGGGACAAGAAACCTTGAACAGAAAAAACTTTTCAACAATAATGAATATATTTTAGAATAAGCCCAACAATTTATTTATATTTAGGCTAATTGCAGCTGGAGAAAACAATATTGCATCTTCAAATACTATGTTTTTGCAGTTTGTTGGAAAAAATGCCATCTGTTGAAAGCTGGTGGTACTTTTTGCAGAACAAAAGGGAGAAAACCACCCTGTCACTCATCAGGTAGAATACATCCTTTTGTCTACTGAGGTCTGCCAGATATTCTTGCAACTATATTTTTTGTTCAAATGACTTGTTTCAAATCATGATGGCATTTTAAATTCAAAATACAATACCAGATGAGTTAAGTACATTGTAAAACACATGTCCACACGCATAGGTTGATAAACACTTAAGCTTGTAAATGAGAACTGTTTGTAGTGCAGAACTTTCTGGCGTTGTGAATTGAGGAGTCTTTGTCTGACTAAGTTGTTGCAGTGAAGGCGAAACACATCTCTTGACAAATCACACAAATCAACGGGTGGAGCGAATGGCCTGAGAGACCCATCCACTCTTCATCTCAGGCAACTTATTTCAAACAACTAAAACGATATGTACCGATTGACCAAAACGCTGACTCTAAACCTTCACCTTAAAGGGACAGTATTTGGTGTTTTCTCTGCATGTATTGTCATTTTATAGCACAATCCAGTAACTATGGTACCTTAAGTTGTTATAATAACACAGTATTTATCAAATATGACTTGGAAGGAATTTAACATTTTGAAATTGGGCCTTTGTCTCTTTAAGAAACTTGTCCTTGTTCTGACTCTCCCCCTTCAGGATGTTATCACAACAGCGCTCCTCTATTAACCCTTTAACTTTTACCACCATTGCACAGAGAAGTAGCTCATATAATGTGGAACTGCGCAGCTTGGGAGATGCGCAGTTCCACCAGGTGTTTGCTAATTACTGCTGGCTAGTCTGAAGGAGCTGAGTGGGGGAGGTCTGCTCTGTGAGACGGAAAATTGGACACTTGGAAACTACAGCTCCAAGGAGGCGCTTTGTTCTCTAAGGCAGTGCTCAGTCTTCTCAACCATTTTGAGAAGACTGAGCAATTAAATCCTTTAATTTCTTGTTGCCACAAGAAATTAAAGGATTTCTTAAACATACATGAAAGAACCAAAGCAACACTCTAGGTATGTTTTTGATGAGGGAATAACATTATAGCTTGATGTAAAGCTCAAAAAATTTGATTTTATGCAATACTGCTCCTTTAAATACTGAAATACTAAATCTCTAGAGGTAGTATTTGATTTGCTTCCTTTGGCTTGCTAGAGTAGGAATAGTAGTAACAAACTCGATGGATGGCCAAGTTGGACACGTTTTTTTAAAGAAAACTAAGAGGAACAAATGAACCTGAACTCAGCCCGTCTCCCCGTGGTAAGGCTGCTCTCATCTCAAACACAAAGACAGGGAAACGTGCACAGGCATCATTGTGTTTTAAGGAGAAAGCTTTGTGGGGAAAATTAATTGTTAAGGTATATTTATGCTAGTTGCGGTGCCAATCACCCAGATCTAATCTTTAAGATCCCCCCTCTCCCAGCACAGTCATGCCCACAACCATGGGAAGAAGGGTCGGGATTGCTAATAGAGGGTCAGACGCTGAAGACAGCTTGTGTTATTCCTCATGCTTGGTCTGCTTCTTAGTGGAGTTTCAGTGTCTGAACTCATTCGCAGCTTTGGTAAACCATATGAGCCAAAAGAATTAACACTAACCCTGCATTTCACCTCTGAAACTGTGAATGAGCACAGACCTGAATGTGGGAGAGGAAACAATATCTGTGACCCATGCAAAAAATAATCTGTTTCCAAACAGTCCTTACCCTGTCCTTCACTATGAGACACTTTGCAAGGGGAGGAGACAAACAATGGACACAGGGTTAGTCATGAAGATTTTAAAAAATGCTTTTGATCACATCAGCTGCAGGTTTCCAACCCAAAAAGATGAAGAAAAGTATGATAGACACTCTGAGACATAAACTGAACGGACTCCATCTGCTCAGTGGATTCAATAATCCATCAGTGGGTTTATGCAAGCACTGGCTTCATTCCAAACTGATAGCTTTTTCTCTTGGGTTTGATAATTTCATCTCCTTTTCTTTCTTTGAGATTGGAAATTACACACCAGGCAAAAGGTTACATGACACAATTATCCATATTTCCAACGATGTTTCATAACATGTCAACACTTGAGAGGTCTTAGCTCCAGATCTGAAAGCAGCCAGTATCTTTTTTTAACCCTTAGAGGGCAAACACATCACATTTGTGGCACAGAGAGAACACAAAAGAGATGCTAACCACTTTGTCCTCCTTTGTGGCATGCAGTCCAGGTAGCAGAGAGAATTAGGAGAAATGAAAAAAAGGATTGGAGAAAAGAGGAAAGGAAGACATGTTTTGATAGCAGAAACGATGCAAGAAGTAAAATGCAGAGGAAGAGAAATGAATGATGTGGATATTGTGAAAGAATAAGTGACAAAAGAAAGAAGGGAGACAGAGGATGTGGTGCAGAACTTGTTAGTTGCATTCTGCAGGAAATTTAAACATACTTCATATTTAGTGAGTCTTAAGATGGTGGACACAACTTAATGCAAATGCTGCCGCAGGTACATGCATGAGCCAGCTTGGCATGATCCTAGCATGACATCAGGCTACACCTCCTCTGCAAAAGGTGGAACTCAGCTAATCAAAAGCCACATTCCTCCACGTTCTTTCTTTCTAGCCTTCTAAGTACAAATTTGAATATTTAAAGAATTTTAAAATATACATGAGCATTAAATTAGTTATCAATTGCTTTCTATTGCTGTGCCGAATTATTATGACATGATATACATGGCTATTCCTGATTATCATCATAAATTATTGAACGGCAAGAAGGAAATGGCTTTTCTGCTTCACTTTCTTATATCTAAAGAAATTGTTATAATGTTCAAACAATTGGAACTGTGATAAAGAAGGTTGAACAAGGAACCACTTATTTTTCTGCCACAAACCACCAGTAAAAGAGATAAAGAAAATATCCAACGCTTATTGTAAGCTGAAGCGAAAATTAAAGTCCTAGTGAATAAAATATTCCCACTGCAACATTTAATTGTGCCGGTGTAAGTTTTCATCATCCATGGATTCTGGTAGTATTCAAAAGTTTCATTCTAATGTATTAATTTTATTAGGTTTAATGCAGTGTGCAATGTTTTTCTTAATTTATTGTTCTAGTGTTGAACATGAATTAATTAGCAAACAATAATAAGAAAGAACTGTGAAGACAGCCTTTTAAAGTAAGATTTTACTAAAAGAAAACAAGCCTTAAGCTGAAAAACAAGACTAGATTTTTTTCAGCATATTAGGCAAAGCACAAATTTTACCAAATTAGGTGATGGTATTCAGATGATTCAATTATTGGACTGGGAGCGCAAAAAACATTTGTTCTGTGATTCACATTTCACTGTGAGGGCAGCCTGATTTGACTTTGATTCATTGTAGTCAATGATCATGTTAGTCTTTTCACTTCCACATTTCAACATGTCTTGCATTTAAAGAGAGATGAATGAATTCACCAGCAGGGAAACTATCTTTATCCAATAATCTGAGTGATATTTTCAGACCTGGGTATATGTGTTCCCAGTGTGACTCTAGTCCCAGCCGGGATGAGCGGACACTGAACAGATTGGCCACCAGCATGCTGAGGATGACGGGCCGAGATTCAGGTAAAGTAAGCAGAAGGAGTGTTCTCTCCTCGGTTGGAGGGGAGCCCAGAGAAGGCTTAGATGGAGGAGGGTTGGGTCCTAAAATAGCACAAAAATGTTTGGTTATGGGTTGGAAATCACACTGTTCCAATCTGGAGCAACCTTACCATTATTTTATTATTTATAGCTAGGGGTTTTGCTTCTTAAATCTTTTCAAATATGACTGTTGCTAGTCAGAGCATTCATGTGTTGTGTTCATTAGTTATCTAATTAAATCCAGAAGATTATTAACAGATTTTAGCTTAGTAGAGACGGTGTAACTTTGAAGTTTTCACTTTAATAGATGAACTCTCTCAGAACATTTTCTTCCACTGTTTTATCACAACTTCTAAAGTCACATATTAGTGTAAAATTCAGACTTTGTAAAGCAAAACCTATATGTGCACCAATCACGAATTTTATATCATGAATTTAGCCATGCAAGGGATAAAATATAACTCTAACAGGAAAACATAGCAGACCTGTAGCTAGATAAAGAGGCTTATTTTACATTCAGCTATAAGAAATTCTACATCCGAATGCTTTGTGACAGGCTACACACTTAAACAAAAAGTGAAACTAAGAGTATTCAAGTTAAGATGGCATATACATGCTTGCTAACGCGTTAGCAGTAGTCGTAGATAGATGAATATGACATTGCCAAAGTTCACCTCAAGTTAGGCACTCAAGAAAACAACTATTTCAATGTTTCAAAAGATTATTAAGCTCCAGTAAATAATCTCAATTGACAAGATTGGTCAAACGATGCCATCTGTGAAAACAGTG
The DNA here is from genome assembly GCA_903067065.1 of Brachyrhaphis terrabensis. NCBI lineage: Eukaryota > Metazoa > Chordata > Actinopteri > Cyprinodontiformes > Poeciliidae > Brachyrhaphis > Brachyrhaphis terrabensis. The sequence continues at coordinate 13,844 of CAEGAG010230098.1, read as the reverse complement.
TGATGTAAATTGTGTTCAGTGTAGAGTAGTCCAGTTTAGTTTCAGTGTTGCTGCACTTTTTAAGCTTGACCTCATTTAAGGTGGTCTAGATGTAATATTACAAACTGAAATTAGGTGCTTCAATTTATTTGTTTATTGCCAACACAATAAAGCTCCCTAAAAATCACAAACAGTGATGTAATGAATCTGAAATCAGTGAAGAATATATTAGTTCAATGTTGACTTGTCTTCAGTAGCTTAGATTTCAAATTTTTGTTTCACCAAAAATATTTTTGTTTACAGCTAAAAATTATAGGATAATGTCACAAGTGTGCTGAAAAAGATGCCATGAGCATGTACCAAAACTGAGAACTGAATGTGTGCCCAGAGAAAGACAACGGATTAAGATAATCATTGTCTAATCAGGAGAAATATTAGTAGATTTGTATTATCAACATAACCATTATTTTCAGCCCTGAAAGTCCAGTGTTTTAAATTACGTGTTCCACTGTCTGTTTATATCTCTGCCCATTTGAACTAGTCTGCAGTCATCAACAGACACAGTGTCTCTGTTTTTATGGTAACAGTAATATTCTGAAGAGATAAGAGTTGAGTGAAATGCAGCCTGAAGCTAGCTACTCTTGTTCTTTTCTGTGCTGTCCTGGAGATGTGGCTTGAGAAAAGCAACACAATCAACGGCTGACATGCTTACTTTGACAAATACAGTATCATCACAACACAAAAGCCAAAACTAGTGTGCTTTCATGTTTAAGTGTGCAAAGGTGGTTCAGTTCATAATCATTCCACAACACTAAAACCCTCATTTTTATTTTAAAAGAAAGCTTTGAAAGGCCTATGTCGGGAGTAAAGCCATTCTTTTGGGACACTTTGGTTTCTTCAAAGTGTGCAAGGAAGCAAGAGGAGAAAGCATACAAACACAGCACAGAAGCAGAAGGACTCGCTATATATTATCTACAGCAGGGATGAGGTGAGTGTGTAAAGAAATAAAGAGGAGGAATTTAGAGTTAAGGATTCTTACATTGTTGGAGCGCAAAGATACCCGCCCCCCACAGCGAGCGCAGAATTTGGTCTGGCAGTATGAGCAGAGATGGCCACAGCCATCAGCGAACTTGGTCTTGCGGCAAATGCCGCAGGTGGGAGCGTCGTCCTTCTGCTGCGTCTGCTGATGTCGCGTCTCGACCCCGATGCGACGCACTTCCTGTTTGTAGCTCTCAAACTGCTGGTGCAGTGTCCTGTAAGAGAGGTTAGAAAGTCTAGTATAAGACATTGGTGTCAATCTTTAACCATGATCAACAAGTTTTTCCTTATTACCCTTAAACAAACCCCCGCCTGAGGCAGAAGAACGTAATAAACAATATTAAATAAATAAAGCTTCTTATAAAACTGCTTACACCCCTTGAATGTTTTCAAATTTTGCTGCTTTGCAACCTCAAACTTTCATGTATTTTATGGACAACAACTTAGCAAGAAAAGGAGGCATGATTTTTTTCTTTTAGTTTGAAGAAAAGACCAAAATAAGTTGCAGTGCCTTTTAAAATGTATCCCAAATTAATGCTACAAGGTAAAGGTAAAGGTAATTTTATTTATATAGCACATTTTTAGCAACAAGGTAATACAAAGTGCTTTGCAGGAATTAAAAGGAAATGCAAACAAAATAACAAGCCAAAGGAAAGAGCAAAAGGAGAAAAAGGATCTTGATCTAAACTATGTAAACAAGGTACTCCTGTTCAGGGTTGCTAAGTGTCCTCTGGTCTAATTCCATTTCTGGGTTGGAAGAACAGGAGTCTAAAAAGTAGTCTAATAATGTTGATCCAAAGTATATAAACTAGATAAACTAGAGACTCCTATTCAGGGTTGGTAGACAAGTGCAAGAAAGTATCTTCTGGTCTAATTCCTTTACAGGGTTGGAAAAATAGGAGTCTAAAATGTAGTTGCTAAGGTAGGTTTTCTGGATTCTAAGTTTGTTCCAATGATGGTACTTGGAAAACTTGGTATGTTCTTAGGTGGTTCTTGGTATAAAAAGTTTGAGAAGATTTTGGTCTAGCAAATTAGATTCCAGGTAAATACATTGAAATCTGAAGTTGAAAAGTCATAAAATCTGAAAAAGTTAAAGGGACATAATTTTTTTACAAGGTACTGTAAATTACAGCAACAGAGAACAATGTTACTAGCAATTAGAGCTGCACTTGAAAGAGTTGTTTAAAAAACAAATGTTATTCTCATTAAAGAAAACTTGGTGCTTCTCTGTGGCTCTCAGCCTTTCATCCCGCTTCCTGGCTGTGATGGAAATGACCTGTGAGGGTCTGGCAGTATGAGCCAGACCCTCGCTGGCTCATACTGCCAGCGAGGCAGTATGAGAAATCAGGACAATTCAGGACAAGCGAATTGTCCTGATTCGCTTGTCCCAAATCAGGACAAGCGAAAACCCCCACACTGCTGTTTTAACTATCAAAGAATAGTGCATTAGTGTGGGAAGCCTCACACACAGGGATGCAGACATGCTCTTTAACCACCGTGCCGGAGGAGTAAAAACCTCTTCATTCACAAATTTGCTGCCAGTTTGTCCATCACCTGTTGAATCTACATTCTCATTTTGTACTGATATACTTCTGTCAATATACTCTAACACAACTAGTTAGTTAAAGCTTGTGATCCTAAGAAGTTTCAACAGTTACCTGGGTTTATTGAAAGCAGACATGTCGTTGAAGATACTACCTTCAGCTGCTGGGTGGGAAATTGACTGAAAACGTAACTCCTCGTGCGATGAAAGAAGGTTGCTTTTTGTAGAGATAATTTAACAAATAAGGATCTTCGACCATAACCCATCCACATCCTAGTAGCGATGCTCTCAGATTAAGGTGTAACAGCAAAAAAATAAAAAATCTGTATTTCTCAGTCTGCACTCAGGAAAGTTGTCCACATAAAACCTCAACGCAATTCAAAAAGCGATTCAAACTCCATGAATTACAAAAAAATGTATTTATGTAATGTTGTTAGCCCATGGTCTGAGTCTGTTCAGCTGTCTGTAGCTCTAAGTATTGCAGTAACAGACAGCCTCCATGCTCAGTTGGAACAGGGAGGTGACTGGCAGTCTGGGACTCGTCACGGCCAATCAGCTGGTATGTGGAAAAGGCTGGGACAGTCCGCCTGTGATGTGAAATGTCCAATGAATACTTGAGACATAAGAGTCTCACCATAAAGTGATTTTATCTTTCAGGATATCTGAGGTCAGGTTCTGTCAAAAGCAGTTAATATGTCAGTCACACCACATCCTTTTGTGTAAACACAGATTACGGTTCCAGAGACTGAAGCTTCCAGCCAGCAGGAGGGAGACAAGAAGATATACAAACACTATTTTAAGAACCTGTCAGCCATTGTCACATTTGCAATGGAGAGTTACTTGTCAATGAAAACAACAGTTGACCGGAGGACTTCACATTTACACCAATAATAATACAGTCTAATATAATGCTTTACATCAAGCTATAATAATACAGCCGGACATCTTTTAGGCAGAAGGAGCTTTCCTGTGTGAAAAAAATATATTATATATTTCCAGTCAGAGCAACTGACCATCTCAGACCATGTAAACAGAAAGGCTTACTTGTCTATTAATTTGTCACTCATATTAGAAATACATTTAATATTCTGTTCTCAGTTGTTTCACAGGGCTGCACTGTGGTGGTTTGATTTTGACCGATTAAAAAGTTTTCTTGTCATTGTTTCTGTAGAGTTTTTCTCCAAGTCTCTGTGTTTCCACATTTACTTTCCTCAGTGCCTCAGCTCTCCCTCAGCTGTTCATCAGTCTGTAATTAGACTTATCTGTACAGGATTACAGTAATCAGCCTCCCTTACATAAATATACCTCATTTCAGTCAGTCCCTTGTCAGGCCCTTATGTTAAACAATATCATTTTATCCTGCCTTGCTTCCTGTATGATTTCTTCATCCGCCATTCCTGTGCTCCAGTGGTTTGCAAGGTTTTCAGTTCTTCCGTAGATCAACATTTAGAGTGATTGTACCTCTTCTTGTCAGCATATGGTTGAACAACAACCATCAATCATGACAACCACTATGAAGGTATCCTGTGGTTTTTAAAGGAGGATATTATGTATTTTCCAGACACATAGTGTCATTTTATACCAAATTGAGGTAACTGTGTTACCGTCACTTGTTATGAAGCTGCTGTATATATCGAAAACAACTAAAAATGTTTTTGACTTTGCATCATAACTGCCTCTAATGCCTTGAAATTCTCTTTCTTTGACACTCACCATTCAGCACATCATTACAACTCATCATACTCTGTCATTATGCCGTTTACAACCGTTCTAAGGAGCATTGTAATTTGTTTGATAAGCTCACCAGACCTGAAGTTCCACAAAGTGTTTGCTAATTGCTGTTGCCACTAGTCTGGTGGAGCTAAGTGGAAGTGTCAGGAGGAAAGAGGTGGTGCGAAAACTCGACTGGGGACTCGAGCTCCAAGGAGAAACTTTGGGTAAATAGGCGCCAGTTAAGCACCTTGATTGGCAGCCAGATCTAAGTATTCCTCAAACATGTATGAAATAATCAAAGCACCACTCCAGGATAGTTTTTGAAGAACAACATTTTAACATGACATAAAGCTCAGAAAAGTTGATGATTTTGCATAATGCCATCCTTTTAAAAAGTTACATGTTCAACTTTTACATCATAACATTCCTGTTGTTTAAAGTCTGTTCATTGAGATGGCAGAAAAATAACGAGAGTGATTGGAGAAGAGAGTAATACCACATCCTCCATAACAAAACCATGACCTAAAACAAATCAGTATATCCACCAAGGACTGGTTGTAAACAGAATCAAAGCCCACAGCTTGATCTCATCGGGATGATCTGGACTGATTTGAAATCTGCACATGTAAGAAATTCCTCAAACATGTTACTGAGAGTAAAGGGTGTCTCCATCTCTGATGTCAGAGACTGGTAGATATCTACGAAAAATGCTTTACTAGAATTATTTAAGCCAAAGGCTATGACATTAGCTAGTAAGGGCTAAAATATCCTAAATTTTTGCTCATATAATACATATCTTTGTCAATATCTTTTCGTTCAGTGAGTTACACAGGGTTATTTTGGGTGTTTGTAATGAAATCACTTTCTTTTCCAGGGATAAATAAAAATGATCAAACATTGAAAGGTTTGTTATGGAAGAACAAACCTTCCATAACAAAGCAATAGTGTCTCCTATTTTGTCACATTACTTAAAATAACTGTCTACATGATTTGACTGACATATGTTTTATATATATATATATATATTGGTCTTGTAAAACCCTTGAAGTTACTTCCATTGTGGACAATGGGTGTATGAGTAAATTGAATAGATTTTAATTACTGTATAAATTCTTTTAAATATCCTTAAAGGAAGGAGAAAATGACTTTTTTTGCTTCTGTCAAAGGCCAAAAAATAAAAATTCTAAATTGACAAAATTGTAATGAAGAGCAACTGCCTTATTGCTATCTTAAACATGTTAATAGATTTACTGTACTATAATATAGCTATATTATAGAATTATATTCTAAGATCAAATAAACCATAGGCAGTGTAAATTCAAACTGCCACCCTGTTTTTCCCAAAAAGATGCTTCAGACAGGCTCTAATTTAACTCATGGATGATTAGTGCGGATTGGAAAAACCCACAGCTGTACCTCGGAATGAAAAACAACATGACACTGACACAGCAGCAACGTCATAAACCTGACCTCTGACCCCCCGAGAACAGATGTATCCTGCCAATGGGAGGCCAGGGGGCTGAGCCAGGTCCAGGCGCCATGGGAACAGCTGTCAGAAACACAGGGTGCATGGTCGGTTATCATGGCAACGCAGTGGCGTCAGGCACCACGTGTCGGTGGGTGTTAATGTGCCATATTTTCTGGCATTTCCACACATTCAGCAGAGATGCAGTGTTAAGGAGGCACAAGGCGGCTTGGGTATTAAAAATAAATCTGCAGTCCTCCTGGACAGTACATGCTCTTCTCTAGTACATTTCAGTGTTTTTTTGTTTTTTTTTGTAGCAGCTCACACAGACACACTTTAGCAAGAAAAGTGATCAAAAAGAAATCCAAGCAGCATACTTTGTAAGTAATATAGTTCCTCCAACTCCTGACATCTAGATTTCTACCACACAAAAATTTGATTCACCAAACAGGTACAATCAATGTGGACAACAGTCTGATTAGCACAGCTTTTTGTTTTGAACCAAAGCAGTTCAGTTGTGTAGCAAAATTCAGAATAACAGATGACGTGGTGGTCTGATTTTTGGACTAAATTCAGCTGCGAAGGTGAAACTTTATCTAATGGTTTTTTTAGGCATCAGTGTCTTTTGGAGAATGCCTCGCACTCAGGATTTGATGGTGTTGACTCAGACATTTGAGCTAGTCCTTCTCGAGTCATGACTTCATGTTGCTCACTTCTGTGTTACAAAGATGTCCCATCAGGTAAGGACAAGCATTTGGTGTTCACTCAGCTGTGTGTTTATTGATTACATGCCTGAGCCATCCGCCGCCCTGGGGGTCAGACTCAGTGCCTAGAAGCACAGGAAGTGACAGCATACGACAGTGTTTTATTTGAGTCATGAGAAACATCAATCCCTCCTTGATACATGCTAAATACCTGTTCCCTACTCAATGGAGCAAATATAGCCTCAGTAAAACATTTCAATTAATTGCAATACAGTAAGAGACCAAATATCAGCATAACATAACAGTATTGTAGGCTTAATATGCAGCGTTGTGTTTACTTCTTTCAAGATTTATTCAGCATTAGTTTTATTACACTTGAATCTATGAGATTATCAAACAAATGTTATGATCTCAAATTTATTACCTGATTAAATATATAACAATATTTTTTATGATAATTTCAGTTAAAGGGAGAAAAAAAACAAATCCTTCATAAAACACCAGTCATTTAAAATGGTAGAAATAGTTTGTCTTTGAGCATGCTCAGACTGCCTACTAGTATAATCCATATTTATGCCAAATAATTATAGATGCACTAATTGATCGGACAAGATGTGGACATGATGAAGGAGATCTACGTAGAAGTCAAGATGTCAGGATCTGTGTTTTTCTGTGTTTATTTTTGAGTTTTCTGTGTATTTATTTCGAGTTCTGTGTCTCTGTGCTCTCCGTGTTGTCCTGTCTTCCCTTGATTGTTCCCATGTGTGTCACTTGTTTATTTACCATTAAATCATCATCATTCCGTATCTTACCTGGGTCTCCAGCGTTTGCCTCACCACCTCACCTACACCACATCATGACAGTAGGACCCGAACAAGCCAAACGGTGAGGAACGCCAACAATCATGGACCCAGAGGAGCTAAAGGAACTCACCGAGACAATCCATGAGTATGTTGAGGCCAAGACAAACCCCAGAGCCGCCCGCCGACGGCTGGGCATCGCCATTCGCCTGGGATGGTTGTTGGACGATTGGGTTCCACGCTTTCCGCTACCGGAGCTGGTGGAGCTCCAGAAGGAGGTGGAGTGGGAGCGTGAGACCAGGCTGGCCGTCATGGCTGGCAACACTCCACCTCCCCGGCCTGGTCCAACATCACCTCCAGCCACAGCTCCGGTACCAGCGTCTCCGGCGTCAGGGCCTCCCGCCTCTCCGAGGCCAGCGCCGCCTTCGTGCCCAGCTTCCCTCGTCGTCTCTGCGGGAGCAGAATCAGTTCCAGCACCTCCTGTCCCTCCGGCGTCCGGGCCTCCAGCGTCTCCGAGGCCGGCGCCGCCTCCGGCCCCTCCGGCGTCCGGGCCTCTAGCGTCTCCGAGGCCGGCGCCGCCTCCGGTCCCGGCTCCCGTTCCAGCCGGCACTCCCAAGCCTGCACCAGCCACCGTTCCCATGGTGATGGGGTTCCAGGCCGCCCGTCTGGCTCCAGGCCGTCAGGCTGCACAGTTAGTGGGACTTCCTGCCCCAGTTAGTGGGTTGTCTGCCCCTCCTGAATTTTCTAGTGCTTCCTCGTTGTCCCCTAGTGCTTCCTCGTTGTCCCCTCGTTGCTTCCTCGTTGTCCCCTCGTTGCTTCCTCGTTGTCCCATCGTTGCTTCCTCGTTGTCCCATCGTTGCTTCCTCGTTGTCCCCTCCCAGTGTCCCCTCGTTGCCTCCCAGTGTCCCCTCCGAGCTTCCTAGTGTCCCCAGTGCTTCCCTCGAGCTTCCTAGTGTCCCCAGCGTCTTCTCCGAGTCTCCTAGTGTCCCCTCGTTGTCTCTTAGTATGTCCCCAGTGTCTCTCCAGAGCGCCTCCTAGTGTTTCCCCTGTGTCCTCAGAGCTGTTTCCTAGTGTCTCTTCAGAGCCCCCTAGTGTCCTTAGTGTGTCTCCTGAGCTTTCTGTTAGTGTTTCCTTGGTCCCTTTGTCACCCCGTAGTGTCCTGTCTGAGTCCTCTAGTGTTCCTGAGTCTCTGCCCCTTAGTGCGGTTCCTGAGTCTCTGCCCCTTAGTGCGGTTCCTGAGTCTCTGCCCCTTAGTGCGGTTCCTGAGTCTCTGCCCCTTAGTGCGGTTCCTGAGTCTCTGCCCCTTAGTGCGGTTCCCGAGCCTCCTCCCGAGACCCTGCCTCTTAGTGCTCCTCCTCCCGTGACCCAGCCTCTCAGTGTCCCTCGGCGCCGCCTCTGGGCGGCCCCCGGGACTCCTCCTCGTCGCCGCCACCGTGCGGCCTCAGAGACTCGCCTCCTGCGCCGAGGACGGCCCCCGGACTCTCCCCATGGGTCCCGCCTCCAGCGCCGAGGACGGCCTTCGCCGGGGACGCCCTCCTGACCTCCCACGATGGCCACCTCCCGTGTTTCCGCCCACACAGTGTGGGTAGTGTTTTGTTTTCTGGACTCTTGGCCCCTCCTGTGCCTCCGCCCACACTGTGTGGGTTGTTTTTTGTTTCTGGACTCTAGCCCTCCTTCCGTCGTCCCTCCACCCACCCTGGTTGTTTTGTTTATCTTGGACTTGTGTTGGGGTGTCTGGTAGCCGCCCCTTGGAGGGGGGGTAATGTCAGGATCTGTGTTTTTCTGTGTTTATTTTCACGTTTTCTGTGTATTTATTTTGAGTTCTGTGTCTCTGTGCTCTCAGTGTTGTCCTGTCTTCCCTTGATTGTTCCCATGTGTGTCTCGTTCCCTGATTACCCCTCGTGTATTTAGTGTCACCTGTGTCCTGTGTTCCTTGTCAGGTCCTCGTCTGAGTTTGCCAGTCTGTGCGCTGTTTCCACTCGTTTGCCGTGCGCTACCTGCATTTAGCCTCTGTGTTTCTGCTAGCAGTGCTGCCACGGTTGTGGAATTTCTGTCACTTGTTTATTTACCATTAAATCATCATCATCATTCCGTATCTTACCTGGGTCTCCAGCGTTTGCCTCACCACCTCACCTACACCACATCATGACACAAGATGCTGAAATTGAGTCAAATGATGCTTTGGTTTTTCTATGAGTTTAAGGGTGGAAGCTGTCTGTCTTGCTTTTTGTTGCTAGCACTTTTCTCTCCTACAGTATTACTCATTTTTCAGCTGAATGTCACATATTTATCTCACAGACTAGAAATAAAAGTTGTCTTGTTGAACACAACTTGTGAAAACAATGACTTGGCAAATGCATGCTGTTATTAAAGTGAAATGTAATATCCGTGTGTAACTTTGCTCTGGCTGTGCAGTGTGTGTTACCTGTGGGAGGAAGCCAAACAGATGTAGAAAACCCACGCACTAGACTGACTAATACCACTACAGATCAGATGCACAAAGCCCTGCTCCACAGTGATGAAGGAGAACGTGAGTGCAAATCTAGCGTTGGCATGTGGCTGCAGTCTGAGGGGTGTGAAGTGAATAACGGACCAGCAGGGACACGGAGCCAGATGTTGGTTAGCCCAGCTGTGTTCCTGTCAACACTGGTGTGTACACCCCAGCACACACAAACTCACACCCATACATATGCAAGCAAGCAACAATACAGTGACCTAAACCTTCATGTGGGGGTGTGTGTGTTTGTCCGACGAGGCATCATGTACTATTAAGACCGACAGGCTGAAATACTGCCTCCCTCTTACGTCCTTGCCCTCTCTTGTTCTCGCCATCGTTTCCACCCCTGTCCCAACTGACTTCACCAGTCACTGGTGTTGAGTTGTTAATTAGCACCACTAATAATACACTGCCAAACGATGGGGAGGGGAGGCAGCTTGTGTGGCAGTACTATTTCTGTCTGATCAGCTGATTTTCAGCGATGCCCCGCAGAAGATTCTCTGTCAGAAGAGAAAACGTTCCAACACAACCAGTCTGGGAGTTTCAGATTGTGGTAAGACACAAATAACGAGCTTTCTGTTTTCTGATTTGTAGCAAACTTTCATTTTCACAACTGTTAACATGACCTAACACTTTTTAAACATAATTTGAAAATGATATTGTGCAACATATCTATCAAAAAGGGATGTGCAGGAAGTCTTCTAAATCCTTTGTTTCACATGGATTGTATGAAGCAATCTTTGCATTCAAACGGTTGGGTATTCATAAATATTTTGATTGGAAACTATCATCATTTACATACTGCATCCCAAAATACTCTTATTCCAGAGTCCTATTGTGTCTGTTGCTAAATATAATGACAAAGTTGCCAAGGTGGCAACACTGGTCCTCAAACCTGACAGGCTGATTTCTAACAACACAATGAATAAAGGGAGAGTCTTTAAAGCTTTCTGACATAAACAGATGTTTGATCAAGTCTTTATTCCAAAATAGTCAGTTTCAAAATCAACAAAAGGGCCTTAAAATGTTGCAAGCTACATGAAGTCATAATATAAACAGAATTCACAGTATTTTAAAAGAAAAGTTAATAGTATTCAAAAATGGATATGAACCAAACCCAGTAAGGCCTCCATAAAACTGGTCCAGGTCTGATTTTACAAGTTGGGCAAATAATTTCTTTATGTCTCCAAGGTACAACTAGGCTGCTGCAGTTCATCCTCCACTTATATGAAAACTATTATATACACACACAGAACAAAAAAGGACAAGTTTTCCCACCTCTTTGTCTGAAATTGAATCAGATTAAACGTTTTTTGTTTTAGGTCAGGTAAGGTTACCAACATAATTTCTATTTGCTAAATACTGGAGATTTATGTCCATTTGACAGAACTGGGGTAACTGAGTCAGCTTTTTAGGCTGCCTTTCATGTTTTTTTCATGTCCAGATTACTTTTATATAATCTAAGAAAGCAATAAATAAAGGTTCTGATAGTGTCTAAAGATGCAGAGGTAAACCCAGGTGTAATGTCGTCACGTCAGCTCTATATTTAGAAGCTGCTGATGCAAATTGCCTAATTTGTGCAATTCAGAACACTGACTGTATTAAAAACTCATAAACACCATCGAGTATGGATGGTGTTTATGGATGTCCATAGAACCCTATGGAGTTCTGCGGGCAGAAAACTGGGTTTAGCAAATACCAGTCAAGAAAGAAACTGAATGTTTCAAGGAGAGCAGAGAACAAAACAAGTTTTCCGGATCAATACCCTGAACATTCTGGGAGACGCAACAGTGAATGATGAAGAAGACCTGTGATGAAGTCAGATACCAAAAAAGACAAGACAAGTTGACACATGCTGGGTGATGGCAAGAAGAGGAGGGGTAAGCTCCAAGAGGGAGGCAGAGTGATAAAAAGGTATATAAAAGAGAAGAGAAAGCACAGGGATCAGAAAGAGGGAAGGAAGAGGTAACAGACTAATTCCCATAAGTCTTTCTGTCTGACAAACTGCTGTCTGCAGGGAGAAGGTGAAAGTATAAGAAGAAAGCAAAGGATGAAATAAAGGAGTAGTGTCGGAAACGAGCGTGGGCCAGAGAGCAGCAGAGGAGAGAAGCCGATGCATCCGGAGCCTCTCTAAAAATACCACTGAAGGAGAGGAGTGGATGATGGAAAGAGGCTGGAGAGGCAGGAGGATGGAAACGAGGAGAAAAAGCAGATCCATCCTTTCAGGAAACTGACTTCATGAAAGCAGGAGTGTTAGAGTTTTACCAGAAATTAAAACGTAAACCTTAGTGCACTGTGAGACAGGAGGAAACCTTTTCAACTACTGCAAAGAAGTAATGAGCTAAGAAAAAAAATCTGTGGATGGATGCTTAAGCAAATGCACATCTTCTTGGGGTTTGTTGTTTGCCTGCTGAAACATTCTCCATGACAACTTGATCATATTTGTCTTTCTTCACTGTCAGGAGGCTATAAAGCACGGTACATCCCAGTGCTTGCAGAAAGACAGCACCCAGATGGACAGTGTGAATTCATCTGTAGGGCAGCCATTTCTCAAACAATCTGGTCCATCCCTGGTGAATGGAAAGGCTTTGTTTCCCAGATGTCCTTTCATCCAGCATCCAGTCTGAATACTCACACCTCCTCAGACTGAAGGCGTCATGTACACTCACTGGTTCAGTGCTCATCTTAAAGGGATGGAAGAAGCTAATTTTGGAATCTGCATATTTATTTTACTGAAAAGAATCTGGATTTTACATTTCAATAATTCGCTTTTCTTAACTGTACAAATCCGGTCATGTATCTATCAGATGCAAAAGGATTTTGAAACTTTTCACATCGAGTTATGTTACAACCACACATTAAAACAATTTATTGTAACCCTATTCACAAGTTTTTCAAAGCCTCTAATAGGGTTTCTCAAAGGATTGTCCTGTATTTGTCTCCATGCATTTACTCATCAGTTCTTAGCATCCACCTGTCTCCAGCGCTTTGTGAGACCAAGCATTCGGGCACCCCGAACGGTTGCCATGGGAGATTTAAGGATCCCTCAAAAATGCATGAAAGAACCATAGCAGCACTTCAGGTATGTTTTTGATTAGGGAATAACATGTAATATGGTGTAATGCTAAGAAAAGGTCAATTTTACATAAAAACTGCAGTATTGCTAAATTTCCTGTCAAAGACCGTGACAATAACTAAGGTATTTATCTTTTGGGGAGTGGGACCTCCAGTGAAAATGAAGAGATCCTGTTTATAGAGCATAGATGCATAATGACGGAGATTTTCACTCAAAGTCGTTGACTGCATCAGCCGTTCCCTCCCTCAACAGCCAAGCACCTCAGACGGTGCTTGGCAATTGATAACACATTTATTGATGTTGTGATGTATATATGGAGCAAAGTGCTTTATTGGCATGAGTCCTTCAGCTTATGAGTGTATCTCTCTCTTTTTTCTGCTCCTCTTACATTAATGTTACCTTTCCTCTCCATTTATATCCCGTCTTACCCTCTTTCCAATTTTTTCCCTTTCCTAGGTAACTTGTTCTTTCTTGTCAGTTGATCTATTTTCCATGCTACTGTCCGGTTGTTTTTCTGCTTACAGTAAGAAGCACTAAAATATAGAAATCTACTGTATATATTATAACAACAACCTATTAAGCCTATAACCTCCAACGGTCTGCTGAAAATCTAAGTAACCACAAAGAAATACGAAGTGTTCAAAGTTGTACGGATGTTCTATAAATTAAATGATGCCACCCTATATTAATTCATTTTAATTCCAGATTGTGTGGTAATGAAACATAAAAAATGCTGGGGGGGATAATTACTTTCACAAGGCTCTGTAATATGTAATAGTTTACATAGAAAACAAAATAAAGCTCATGTGAAATTTATTTGACTGAGACAACAATTTAAAAGAATCCAAGAAACCCAAAACAAAACCAGATACAGGAAGAGTTTGTGCAGTATTACAGTAGATGTGTGTGTGTGGGGGGGGGGGGGGGGGGGGGGTTTTTTTTTTTTTTTTTTTTTTTTTTATATTTGGGGGGGGGTGAGGCGGTCGCGAAAAAAAAATTTTTGGTTTGTTTGTCTCTTTTTTCTATTTT